>CAUYON010123276.1:0-31486 GCA_963573935.1 Arctocebus calabarensis | reverse complement strand
TTCCCTCTCTCTGCTCTTCCTTTCCTCACCCCTCCCTCCTTCTTTCTCTCTCTGCTCTCCCCTTCCCTCACCCCCACCATGTCATTAATTGTCATTAATTGTCCTCATATCAAAATAGAGTACATGGGATTCATGCTTCTCCATTTTTGTGATGCTTTACTAAGAATAATGTGTTCCACTTCCATCCAAGTTAATACAAAGGCTGTAAAGTCTCTATTTTTTTAATGGCTAAATAGTATTCCTTAGTGTACATATGCCACAGTTTGTTAATCCATTCCTGGGTTGGTGGGCATTTAGGTTGTTTCCACATTTTGGCGATTGTAAATTGAGCTGCAATAAACAGCCTAGTGCAAGTGTCCTTATGATAAAAGGATTTTTTTCCTTCTGGGTAGATGCCCAGTAATGGGATTGCGGGATCAAATGGGAGGTCTAGCTTGAGTTCTTTGAGAGTTCTCCATACTTAAGTTAAATTATCTTTAAAAGGTCACCAACCTCCCAAAGAAGGACTAGGAGTAAGACAAAGTAATTTGTGAAGCCGGGAACCCACAAGAACAAACCAATATTCCGCTATTCCTGCTCACACTGCAGCTCAGGACATAGCAGCCTGTCTCTAGTCGCAGGGATGGGCTTTACATGAACCACCTGTACACTCTGGGCTGTTTCCCAGAGGAAAAAAAGAACCCTCCAACCGGGCCTGGCCACTCAAATGCCATCACTCATGGAAACCTACCCTGATCTCACTTGTCAGTGCTGTCTTATGAACATTCTGAGAACGGGACAGACCCTAGGACAAACTTCTGCATCTCCCACAAGAGCTAGGGCTGCTGAGCAGCATGCTGGCCCCACCTCAACATGGGTAAGCCACCCACCCTCTCAACTGGATGCTCCCCAAGGCAGAGGCCAAGGACAGGGAGCCTAGCACAGGATAGGATGTTACGAAAAGGGTGATGAACAAATAGATAAAGAATGATATTTCAGGCTCGGTGCTTGTGTCTCAAGTGGCTAAGGCGCTAGCCACATACACCTGAGCTGGCAGGTTTGAATCTGGCCCAGGCCCACCAAACAACAATGACGGCTGCAACCAAAGAACAGCCGGGCGTTGTGGTGGGCGCCTGTAGTCCCAGCTACTTGGGAGGCCAAGACAAGAGAATCACTTGAGCCCAAGAGTTGGAGATTGCTGTGAGCTGTGATGCCACGGTACTCTACCCAGGGCAATAGCTTGAGGCTCTGTCTCAAAAAAAAAAAAAAGAATAATATTCCACATGAGTGCTATCCAATAGAACTTTCTATCATAATGAAAATGTTCTATATTTCCACTGTCCAGTATGGCAGCCACTAGCCACATATCCACTGAGCACCTGAAACGTGGTTAGTATGATTGGGAAACTGAATTTTTCACTTCACTTATTTGTAATTAACTTAAATAGCCATTAAGTGTCCTAATGAAAAAAAAAGTCACTGTGTGGTGTAAGATTAAACAAGATGATCTATTTTAAAAGACAACAACAGAAGATGATTGATCCAGTGCTTGGCAGTGCTTCAATAAATGATCGCTGTTGGATAATGAAAATGATAAAGGATAGGAGAAGAGTCCCCAACAGCCCCGGAAACACCACCTACTCAGCCAACATCACTTGTCTCTGCCCCCTCCCCAGCAAATAGTTCCTCTATATCCTGAATGCAAAGTAGCCAGGACTGAATAACCCATGTGCTCCACCTCGACAGACCTAAGCTCCTCCATGTCCACAGAGGTCCCAACAATAAGCCACTGCACAGCCCTTTCCCACCCTATTTCCCTGATCCTTCCACTGGCCTTGCCAGGGGAGTAAGCAAATATTTCCCCTTTATAACTCAGCAAATCAAGGCTCAGTAAGATAGTCTGAGGTCACCAGGCTGAGACTGGCTGAAGAGCTGGAGTCTGCTTAGGCCAGAGAGCCAAAGGCTAGTGGGTGCCACTCAGAGAGGAGGGCTGGGAACCTGAAAACACCCACCCTCCAGGTCTCGAGCTCTGAGAAGGCACGTGCTCTGCCTACTGGTCCACCATGGTGTCCTAGCACCAAACCCAACACCTGGAACATAACCTCATAAATGTTGGTGAACCAACCAAACGCAAGTGTAGCCCTTCCAGTTTTCAGGACTCCTTCACACCCTTGATGTTCACACCCTACACTCCCAATAATTGGTCAGGTAGGGATCATTCTCCCCATTTGGTTCAAAAATTGAGAGCCGCTCTGGGTTGCTGTACTAAAAATCTGTTTGGGTAACGTCCCAGGAAGCCTCACCTTGACTGGAGAGGTACAGGTTAATCCTGTGGGGTCCTGCATTTTTTCATTGTTCTGCTCTATACTCTATCAACAAGGCCTCAAGATCCAGCCCCCGAGGGGTGCACAGTCTTGAGAAGAAGGAACACATGAACCCCAGCATCTATAAAACCTGAGAGGGCAGTCAGAAGATGAGGGAGACAGGTTAACTGCGGTTGGACGAGGCAGCTTCTCGACTGTGATGAATGGTTCACTTTGGGCCCAAGGCAGAGGAGGGCCCAAGGACCTGACAGAAGTCCCAGGAGGCAGCGACGTGCGGAGAAAAGGTGGGGGGGCTGGCAGCTACCCCCCACTAGCTCAAGAACTTCAGGGAGGCTGTTCAGCCTCTTAGGGCCTCAATTTTCTCCTCTGTAAAAGGAGGACAATACCCACCTCACAGGAAGTGGACTTAGAAGAATGAAGTGACTTCCAGGGACAGCTACTCACAGCAGGGCTCAACAAATAGACGCCATTACAATACTGCAGAGACTGGTAAGTGTAGGATGGAGCATCATGACCCTGGGAGAATAATCAAGGTAATTCAGCTGGAGACAGTGTCAGCTGGCAACTCCTGACCCCATGCAGGGAAGGGTGCACCCCACAGACACCCCAGAGACAACCCCCATCCTCGGGACACCAGAATGAGCGAGCACCCTGAGCCTGAGAGCAGAGCTGAGGTAAGCCCACATCCACTCACTACCAACCATCCCCCAGCCTAAGGGAAGCCAAGACGCCCACCACTCGGAGCTGCATCCTCCACTGCAGAGGTTCAAACCTCAGTCTGAATCCAAAGTCCTTACTCATTTAATTACACCAAAAAAGAAGAAAAGTAGAGGCCGGGGCTACGGCGCAGTACTACAGTGCAGAGGAGAAACCCAGCCCAGCTCTGCACTCAAGAAGGCCAACAGCAGCGGCTCACCTATCATGTGCCTACTGAGTGCCAGCCCCTGAGCCTTGGGCTCTACAGACCTCATCCTAATTCCCCCATCAGCCCCATGAGACAGGAACTAGCTCTGTTTCACAAACAAGGAAGACTGAGGCTCATAGTTCAATAAACTTTCCCAAGGTCTAACCAGTGTGTAGTCAGGCTCTGAATCCATCTGACTCCAAGAGCCATGCAGACTCGATGCACAAGTCATATGGCAGCTCTGAACCTATTTTCCCACCTGCCCAAATGAGGCTTGAATGAATATGATTTAGGCAGAGCTTTATACCTTACAAAACCCACAATGGTGCCCAGAGAGGGACAAGGAGGCCAATATAACCCCCTGGGAGCCCTGTCCAAACCTGTATTAGAGTGGAGAGTCTCAGGTGTAGATATCAATCTCCATCCCAGGAGGGTCACCAAGAGCAACCACTGTCTGGCTCCTAGCTCTCATTTCCAGCACTTGATCCAAGGCTCTTCATCTTAGGGAAATCTGGGTCAGACATGAAATAGCCACCAGCATCTGCTCTTTAAACCACAGGACCAGACACACATCACAGCACCTGGAGCTTTGCCTGGAAGGAGGACAAGTGTGCAGCCCAAAGTGCCCACGATCTGGGCCAGGATGCCATTGGCCAGTCACTCCGGGACAGGCACCAGGTCCCCAGCTTCTCCACTGCCGTACAGCCTGACAGCCCCGAACGCATGCAGCCAGAAGGGTCTGCAATCCCTGCAGCCAACCTTCCCAGAAAAGAGGGGAACAGGAGGGATGCCCTGGTGGCTGAGGAAACCTGCCCAAGGTCACCTAACAAGCAAGGGACAGACCTGAGTATGAGAGCTCCAAGATGGTGCTAAAGCAAGAATGCAACAATACATACCTATGAGAACTCAAGAAGCATTTACTAGAGTCTCACATGTGCGGAGCGCTTACCTTGTGCTCAACCTTGTAGGAAAAACAAGAACATCAAACATAGCTTCTTCATGGGTCACAGGTCCCTGAGGGTGGGGACTGGGCTGGACTCCATTCTCAACCTTTCCAACACCCACTCTGAGCCAGGCCCTACACTAGGCACATGAACAAAGGGATAATGAGACTCCACTCTGTCCTGAAGGACACACAAGCAAATAGAAAACTGCCACAGAGTATGACCAGTACCAGGGCAGAAGGACAAGGTAAAGGAAGAGCTTCTAGAAGGAGATGGCATTGAGAATAATAGGGTCAATCTGGTAGAATGGAAAGGAGGGAAAGCCCTTCCGAGAGGATGGATGTTAACTCATCCCATCCTCATAACAGCCTTTGAGATCTTTACTGTTATTATCCCCATTTTACAGATAAGAATGTTGAGACCCAGAAACCTCAATAACTTTCCCAAGGCCCCTGAGTTAGTACAGAGAGCCAGGACTTAAACCTGGTGGTCTAGTTCCCCAGCCCTGGCCCCATTCAGCACCCCCTAAGCTTCTCAGACACACACGTACTTCATGCCAGACCCTGTGCTGGATATGAGGGTACAAAGATGAATATCTGAGTGTTAGCTACTTATTTCCCTATCTGCTCTGAAAAATGAGTTAGGGAGGGACAAAAATGAACAAAAGTGGAGCTGACAGATTATAAGAAAAAAGGACAAATGTGGAAAAAATTCCAGACGTGAAGGCTACATTAGGAAAAGGCCACTGACGCTAGAGAACCAGCAAAGCAGACGTCAGCAAGAGACAGAGCTGGCCAGGCAGGAAGGCCTTGAATGCCGGGTCAAATGGCTCAGATTTTCCCTACCAGCCAACTGGTTGCCAATCTACAAACAGTTGTAATTCAAGGAAGATCTTTAAAACATGTACCTAGGACTTTCTGCAGGACAAATTGATGGTGTGTGTAGATGCTGCTATCGTTGATAAAATTCAAATCTACTTAAAAGAGCTCTTAAAATTAGTAGATACCTAAACCTCATTAGGTCTCTTTTGCATCCATGGATACTAAAAGCATAACTACTACCATGTGGACAGTGGAAAGATTTTTGTCTTTCTATTTAGAAAACTTGGATGCCCCTGCTGTCAGGGATGGGAAGTAACAGAAAGGTTTTAAACAAGGAGTTCTGAGGACTCAAGGTCTGGCATTTCTACCCTCCATCCACCCGTGCACCCCCACCTCTCCAAGGCCCTCGATCTGTTTGAAATCAACCATTTGAAGGCCCAAAGAGGAACCTGTCCCAGCGAGACGCTCCAATGGGAAGATATTCTCACAAAGAGTGCTACGTAAATACAAATGACTGTTTGATCAATCATTTGGCCTCAGCGTGGGGATTTGGTTAGAATTAAAGCCATCTGGCTGGGGGAGGGGGCTGGAGGAGGAGACAGGCAGGCGGGAAAATGACCCACCCCCTCCCCCAAAAAGCATTGTTAAAATATAACGGGGGGAAAAAAACAGTAAAGTTCCTGCTGTTATTTCAGCCTAAGCCACTTAATCCATCAGCACATAAAGCAACTTATTTTATGACCTTTTCCCTTTAAAAAGTAAATCAGAAGACACTGCCCTGAATTCAGATATCTCTGAAATACACTACGCACCCCTCCCAGTGAAATATCCTGTTTCATAAACCTTCTTCAAGATACTTGAAACTGCAGATCACTAAATGCCTAGCTTTAGGCATCTGACATTCCAGAGAATTAATATTTAAACTTATTATAGGAAAAAAGAATTGAGTTTGGTTGAAGCATGAAATATTTAATAGTGTCTCCCAATTAGAAACCCTATTTTGTTTCGCACTGGAAATGCCAACGTTATTACCTGGGCTTTGCACTCAAATAGCAAACTGCACAGGCGGTGTGGAGATTAAACACACAATTAAGGCTGTTCTCTCTAGAGAGATGGGGAGTGAGACAGGTTTGCGGAGTGGAAGCGATTGAGTTTCATTTTTACGATACACTTAAAATTATATTATCATTCTCTGCCTAGAGGGTTATACTTGAGACTGCTGAAGCTACTTAACCACCGAAAACGGGTGTCAAAATCAGAGACTCCACGGAGCCCTATTCTCCGGCTCTTAGGCATCGTTGTCTTCCAGTGAGTTCACTGCCAGGCAAAAACCCGTAACTTTCTCTGCTCAGTAGGACAAAAGTATTAATTGGTTTGGGATAAAAATTAAGCTTCAATCACCACAGTGGATCCTGGCAGCCTCTACCGGCACGTGTAATTTATTTACAGGGTTGGAAAGTCGGCAAAATACATCATCAACTCTTATACAAACTTCTACTAGGTATTAAATACCCAACCCTCAGAGAAGTAATTCATATAGCCCAGCAGCATTCCAAAATAAACCCAATCTCCAGCCCTCCTGAGAGCTTAAAACAGCAAATGGAATCTGTATTTTTAAAGTCAGGTTTATAATGCTCCCTGGTTTCTTGCTAAAGCCTGATTTTCCAGCAAACCTGTTACTTAAAAACAAAAGCAACAACATCTAAAAGAGTAATTTGCTAAAAAGACACAAATAGGAAAGGCTGGGCTACACTGCAGATACAAAGGCACAAAGCCTTGGATCAGAATGGCTCCTGCAATTCCAATCCTCAGAGTAAGTGTGCCTCCTTGAGAACATACACACTCGCCTACATGCTTGTGAGTGCATGTGCAAGGCCAGAGACACAACCAGCGCTGGGACCTTTGCTCTCCATAGGGGTCATCCTGCTCATTCATCATTAGCCACAAAAGACCCATTTCCCACAAACTCTCAAGTTCAGTTTGATCCCTGGCCTGTTCTCCCTTCCAAACCCTTGTGCATCCCACCAAATGCTTAACAAGAAATAACTGCTTAATAGATCCCTGAGCCACCACGCTCGGGGAAGCATGAATTCTACAACCAGGTGTGGTGGGGATCTTGAGGAATCTCATCCCACAGATGTCTTCAGAAGCAGCCGACGGGGGACCACAGCCAAGGCCTTGGTAAGGAATCTCCCCAAACTGCAAGAAAGGCTCACACAGGGACCATAACCTATAGTAACTGGCCCTGGAGGTAGGGTGGGGGTGCCGCTGCTTCTGGAAAGTGATTCCTCCTAAGGCCCCCTCCATAGCCTCAGAGTTCCTGCTTCCTGAGGACCCTGAGTCACAACTAGGAATCATTCTTCTTCCCCCATTTCTGCAGAAGGATGGGGGGGGGCCAGCAGTGTTCCACCAAGGCAGTTTCTCTATGAAGTCACACCTCAGCTGAGCCCCAGAAAGGGGTGCTCTGAGATATAGCTGTCTGAAGCTACCTGTGGTCTCCTGCGGCCTTCCCCCTGGGCTCCAGGACACCCTTAGGTCTCTACCACCCAGACTCTCCTTCTTGGCTGCTTAGAATTTTTCTTTTTAAGAGACAGGTTCTTGCTCTGTTGCCAGACTGAAGTTCAGTAGCAGGATCATAGCTGACTGCAGCCTCAAACTCCTGGGCTCAAGAGATCTTCCTGCCTTAGCCTCCCGACTAACTGGTACAACAGGCACCCACCACCCCTAGCTAATTTCTTACTTTTTGTAGAGACAGAATCTCATTACATCGCCTAAGCTGGTCTCTTAACTACTAGGTTTAAGGAATCCTCCTGCCTCAGCCTCCCGAAGTGCTAGAATTACATCCAGCCCCAGCTGCTTGGATTTTTAAGGCTAGTCCTCAAGAGTGGTATACTTTAGGAGAAAGTATTAGGTTTGCCTTCAGATAGACCTGGGTTCAAATTTCAGACTCTATACTATTACTTACTACCTACACAACCTTGGGCAAATTACTTACAACCTACCTCACCTAACCTTGCCAAGCCTCAGTTTCCCTACCTGTAAAATTAGAATAATGCCTCCTTTCTGCATAGAGTTGTTAGGATAATTAGATGTGATCACAGATAGAAGGTGCCTGGCCTGGCACAGAATAGGTGCTCAAGTAAAGGTTAAGGTGCTCTCCCTCTTCCCACTCCGTCTTCACTTTCAGAAGTGAAGAGTTTCAAGAAAAGATCAAGTCAACAACCTGGCCTGAGACAGAGGTGGCCTTTTCCTGCACCCTAGATCCTACCAACCTTTCCAGCTAATTAGAGTCGAATCCTGGAGTATCAGAACTAGCAGGGCCATTTTACAGATGGGGAAACCAAGGCTCAAAGCAAAGGGTGTGGTCCACACGTACGGAAGCTGCACAATGCCACATGTGTTTGCTCCAGGCAGGCCTGACCATAACCACCAAATAAATTCAGGCCATACAGGAAACGCATTATTCAGTCAACGGACTGAAGGTCTTCTCTCAGCGCATCTGACTCAAATGCTGACTTTAAAAACACAGCTCGTAATGCTAACACAATCCGCCTCAATCCCCCGGAAACCTTCTGAAGGAATAACCCTTTGGTTATTCTAAAAACAGATGCTTTCGGTGACTTTCAACTCAAAGACCACGGAGTTAGGATTCTATTCTCTCTAACCCTTCCCCAGCCCAGCCCTGTGCTTTCTTTCATTTTCTTATAAATAAGGCTATGGGGGACCAAAGCAGCCACAAAACTCCCCCCACCCCAACCTTTTCTGCTTTCCTAACTCAGTAACTCAGCTGTCAGTCCCCGGACTTTGCTTCCAATGCTGAAAGCATTTTTTTCTTCGTTGTAAACTATTAATTCGGGCAGCCGCTGTTGATAAACAAGAAGTCGGTTTTTAAACTGCTAGAATCATTAGCACAGTGAAAGCGAACAGGACAAATATTTCAGGAGTTCGGCCTTTTTTCCTGGCCTTGGTATTACAGCTGTGCTTTTTGCATAATGCAGTCCAATTTTTCAAAGCCCACTGCAGACTTTGTTTCATTTCTTCTCCCCCTTCAACTGAATGTCTTTGTTTCTTTAAACACAAAAATAAACTACCCCTACCAAAAGAAACAATCCTACTCTCTAAGTCCAAAGTAACTGCAACTCAAATCTTTATTAGGAAAAAAGAAATTAGCAAACTACACATTATAATTTAACTTTGAATATAATCATACACGTAAGGTGAAGTTGTTGAAATGCCACCATATCGAGTTCACAATGGGGAATTATTTTCCAAGAAAACTGAGAGAAAAAAGGAAAATTATCCTCTTTATGCGAGCACTACAGTTAGCAACAGTCACTGGTCAACTTCTAAATAAAGTTTATTTGTTTATTATTTTTTCCTCTCTAATTCTATCCCAAATGGATTGAAAACTTTATTCCAAACTTGAGATTCTCCCCTCTTCTAAAAAACTGGCCAAACTCCACAAAATAAAACCAAAGAAAATGATGATAATTTTGCAACATTCAGAACAAAGAACATAAGAATATATTTTTTTAAGTGATTCATTGTGCACTTATGCTTGTAATGAGATTTCAACGCACTGTAAAAATAAGTGTGCTGGCTCACTTAGCTTCTCACGCAAATGAAACGCAGAGAGATGAATAACTCTGAGATGGATTGCTTTTTTTTTTTTTTTTCCAGAAGGAGAAGAATGTAGAAAAATCATAGTGTATAAAGAAATTTATGTTTTGGGCGGCGCCTGTAGCTCAGAGGAGTAGGGTGCTGGCCCCATATACCGAGGTGGCGGGTTCAAACCCAGCCTTGGCCAAAAAAAAAACTGCAAAAAAAAAAGAAATTTATGTTTTTTAATCATAGCTAGAGCAGCACAGCCTATCAATGATTCCACAGCTCAAAGGGTCCTGAGACCTCAGCCCAACCAAGTCCACCATAGGTAAACCCCTGAGACAACTAGGCCTGCATTAAGCTCCTGTGATGGTCCCTTACCATTTTGCCCACAAATTCTTAGCTGCTTCTAGAGAGCCTGGGAGGCAGAAAGGGAAGAGGAATTCTAGCTGCACAAGATTCTTAGGGAATCTTTGGGAATTATATTTCCGCTACATGTCTACGAAAGATTTGTCAGATATGTAACTCTCACGACTGTTAACGCAACATGTTCCTATCTCATTTTTAACCCACACACATACTTGTTTCTCTTTGTCTCACTGAGCCTGACATTTGGCCAGCAGGTTTTTTTCCCCCTTATTTAAAACCTCAAGCACTAAAAAAATTTGGATCTGATTATTTCCGGATCACAGGACCAGCACTTTAAAATGGATGAAATGCAAGCAAATTGCCCACCAGAGCCGGAGGGGGAAATGCTTTAAAAATAACTCATACCTTTCTATTACAATGCACCCCTCTCCCAGGCCTCCCCAGGACATCACTGTGGCTCCTTATTCAGATGAAGAAACCCCACCAGGTAATGCCACCACCACCATCTTACTCCCCAACAACACTAGCCCCTGACTCCATATATACAATCTACAATTGTTTACCCTTTCTTTTTTTTTTTTCAAAGAAAAAATAAACAGGTTTTTTGTTTTTTTGTTTTTTTCTAAGTTACAAGACCCGACTACTTTTTGGCATTTATAGCCATGTAAGGCCGGTGTTTTTATAATGGCAAAGTTCACAATTCTCGTGATCATCAGCCTCCTTTTTATTGCTAGGCTGTATCCAGTCTTGGTACATGGAGAAAGGGCCCAGTGAGTCGCTGTGAATTATTATAAATAGTGACCTCATTAGCTGGTTTGGCCTGGGAACAGCAACTCTATAGACAATCAGAATCATCTGGTAAACTACAAATTTTTCTAACTATGGCATAGATACTAGTTACCAATTTCCAAAGACTCCAGACGAGAGGAATACCAAAAGCAAAAATGTTTTTAAACTCTCTGGGAATGTTCAGAAGGCCTTCATTGTGAATGCCAGCTCTCAGTCGCCAACACACACATGTAGAAGGTACAACTTGTGGAACCAGAATCAAATACTGTGAGCTGGAAGCCTTAGAGAGTAAACTGCCACTTACTGTCTGTCTGTAGCTTTGAGAAATCCCTGAACCTTAGTGTCTTCATCTATAAGATGAGAATCACATTAGTAACACAGCCACTATCTGCTGTTACAGACAGCAAAGCACTTCTACATCTGTTTCCTCGGAAGAGCCCGCAAAGCAGGCAGAGCACAGCTGGCATTGACGGCCCAGGAGAGAGTGTGTGGGAACACTCTCTGAACACTGTAAAGCACTGTGCACGGGGAACAAGCGTCATCAGGCCTTCGCTGCAAAGCTGTCTGCCTGCACAGAGCCAGATGTTTACCTTCTTTCCTTGTCAGGACTTATAAAAGCAGAGTGTCGGGTGTTTAATAATAAAAAAGAAAAATGCAGCATCTGGCAATTTGGCCTTTCCAGCTGTTTGAAATCTGGATAAACGGGAATCTACCATAAACAGATCATGATTCTTATTGTAAATGATGACAATGTTAGTCCATGATATTACACCATCCCGGTGCCTTTCCACTCTACATCTGGGAATACACAAGACCCCGACATTTATAGTTAAACTACTGAATTCAAGAACCCACTCCCTTCCTCTCCTCAGGGTCTATCCAAGGCAGAAGGCTGACCATCTGAAATCTGACCCCAGGCCAAGCAATGCTGCTTTCTTTTCTCTACTCACTGGGTAGCACACTGGCCACAAAAGACCTGAAGCCTGGTACCTCTCAGCCTCAACTGACTGATACACCAGAGTTAACACCCTTTATATTAAAAAATTTAAAAATTAAACCCTTCCCACGGCTTGCTCTGCCCTTCTTATCTCAAGTATCACTGAGCCTAATATGGTGCCCTGCACAGATTAATACAATACCCCTTCTACCTTTTTAGTTTATAAAGCATTCTTAGAATGCTTGTTTTATTTACCCTGCAAGGTAGGCATTATTACCTCTTGTGCCAATAAAAACCCAGAGGTTGAGAACGCTAAACCCATTACAAAAGTAACCCTAAAAATAACCAGACACTAAGATGACCCTTGCACATTCTTTGTCACTAATCGCCTCATCCATTGGTCTTGCTGATCAAGTCTCAGGATAAATTCACAAATGAGGCAGCCCAAGGCTCCTAAGAGTGAAATAACTTCCTCCAAAGTCCCACAGATCATAGGTGGTGGGTTTTACAATTTCCAGCACAGTCAATAAATATTTTTCAATTTTTCAATATTTTTTCTGTCTGTTTCCAATAAGCCTGAGAACTTGGAGCTAGACACATTTAAACAGTTATGCGGTCTGGGGGAATATTTTGGTGGAAGTAGGGACAGTAAGAAGGTGTAGTTTTCTTACGGCATTTTTAAGAGGGATGACAAAGGTCTGTGGCGGGAAGCTGATTTTGTCTCTGACCATTTGGCTTGACTGTGAAAATAACATGCCTCAGCAGCACAGAGGCCAGTTCAGAAACCTCTCTATGCCCAGAAAGCTTTTCCTTTCTTTCTAGGCCAGGTACACCTCAGTTCTGGCACCCAAAATCTCTGACCCGCTGGGTGGCTTTTTTCGTACCAGACGTTTCCCCTACCCTCAGGCCTCAGCTTCCTCACCTTTCAAATGGTTGTGATAAATCCCACCCCACTTTTCTCTGAAGAAAAGTTTGAAATTCCTTAGAGAAAGCTTAACCGGAGAGGACAGCTTAATGCATAAAGAAAGAGGCTCTTTCTCCCATCC
The DNA here is from genome assembly GCA_963573935.1 of Arctocebus calabarensis. Classification (NCBI taxonomy): domain Eukaryota; kingdom Metazoa; phylum Chordata; class Mammalia; order Primates; family Lorisidae; genus Arctocebus; species Arctocebus calabarensis. Next base: position 18,771 of record CAUYON010123276.1, on the reverse strand, counting down.
CCTTCTTCTCTTCTGCCCTTTCCAAATACAGCCCTGATCTAAAGGTCTCTTACTTGAGACATAGGGGGTGTAGATAAAAATAATTAGAGTTTGGGGAAATGGAAGTAGGAAGATCGGACACAAACCTTCCAGTTGAACAGTCTCTAACTACTGCAGAACAAAGGCTATGTTTGGAAGAGCCATTCACTCGGTCTGGGGAGAACTCGATCTTCAGATGACAGCCATGATTTTTTTTAAACACAAAACGTTGCAGGAGGGTATCTGTTTAAAAAGGGAGGATTGTGTGTGGCAGGGGGCAAGCCAGGGAGTTCACAGCAGCAAACATTACTCCTGTCTTGAAAAAGAGACCTCGTATGTGTATTTCAGCAATAATACTCTGAGAGAGTTTTGTTTGTTTTCTATATCTGTCCTTCTAAAAAAGGTTCTCTATCTCTTGGAGAAGGGCCTAAAATTTAAAACAAAGAGATGAGAAATAGTTCTCTCTTACAAAGTCAGGTGTTTTCTTTTAAAAAGAAAAAAGACTTGTTTATGTTTATTTCATTTTACTAGTCCTTAAGTTGGGGAGTTGGGTGTTTTTGATCTACAAGGAGCTCTCATCTCTAAAAGCAAGCTGCCCACCTTCTGAAAGTTTCAGGGACTGATGCTAAGAGACTGATACCTACAGCCATAAAACACAGACAGTTTTTGTCTTCTTAGAGAATCACCTGGAAAGAGAGAACCAAGAGGTTCCAAATGCTGATATAATCAAACCCCCAAGCCTTGGTTTTCTAAGGGGAGGGAAGGGACACAGCACCTTAACAATTTCTCCAATTTCTGGTTAATTATCTGTCAGCATGAAACTTATAAATAATCACTCAATAATAATTAACTGTGATGAGAAGAACATGTTCGTGAAAATCCCGGCACCATGACCGACTTCGAGCCCATAAACCATACTGAGGCCTGTGTGTCCAGAGACCAAAAATCACTTTATAATAAAGATATTTGCACCAGAATGTTGATTGCAGCCTAATTCATAATTGCTAAGTCATGGAAGAAGCCCACGTGCCCATCGACCCATACTGAGGCCTGTGCATCATAATCACCAGCTTCCCTGATGGAAGAAGGGTAATGCCCAGTAACTTTTAACCAAAGACTGTGCTTCTCAAGCACCTAATGGCAGAAAAGCCATTTTTAAGTCAGCATTTGACCCAGGTTGAATTACAGAATCAGAAAATTTTCCATCAGGAATCCAGAAATCATCTGGTATAATTAATTCATCACTTGACAGATGGGGAAACTGAGGTCCCAGGAGGGGAGGGGTCTGGTTTCTGTTAGTTAAGGAGACTGGAATACATCAAAGTATACCTTCAGTTGCTCAGATGCCTGATACTCGAGTTGCTATTCACCCTAATATGTAATAAAATTTTGACAAGTTTCTACACAATTTTTATCAGAAACATACAGAAGCAAAATTGTGTAATCTGAGCTTTCTTTACCCACATCTCCCCAAACCAAGCTTTCTGAGCTTAAATTAGATGCTTCCTAAAGCATCTTTTCAGACTGTCAAGCGAATCCCAAGCAATTAGAAACTGAGGAACTCCGGAAAAAGTTCCACCAAGTTCTCCGGAGGATCCCTGGGAAGGCACACAGTAGCAACGCCGGCTGCCCCAATCTCTCCACGCCCGCAGCCAGGCACTGGCAGAGCCAGACTCACCCTTCCCGGCCGCAGCCGCCTTGGACGGGCAGTAATCTCGGGGACTCCGGGGCCGAAGGAGGTCATGGGCGCGCGGCGGCGGTGCGGGCGTTCGGACTAGCAGGTCCCGCGGGCCCCTGTCCCCACAGCCGCTACTGCTCACGGTGACTCTGAAGGCCATGTGCGCGCCGAGGTTGGCGGGCCCGCGTCCCGGACCGGGCGCACCGAGGGCCTCCTTGGGCCTCTTGTCAGAGTGTGCCTCGGCCACCTCGCAATGCATGGCGCCGGGGCGGGGCGCACGGCTGGGGGTCGCGCCGGACTCCTGGAGAGGGGAGACAACGCAACACATTAGAACACGGGAAGCGGCCCCCTCGCCGAGGTTTGAGCAGGTCACTGCTCTTTGGGATTGTACCTCTTCTCTAAAATAGGTTAACGCCACCACACTTACCCCAAGCTGAGATCAAACCCACCAGATCCCGCGTAAAAGCCCCTTCCCCCGCGCAGGACCGGCTCTTGCTTCCCTGGCTTACCAACCGCACCCGCCACCCGACACCTGCCCCAGCGCCTTTCCAACCAAATCCGTCTCCACCCCCTTTTAGATGAATGAGGAAACTGAGGCTTGGCTTGAGGACGTTTATCTCCAGAGCAGTGTCCCCGCGAAGGCGCGGAGTTCTGGATGGGTCACCGTCTGCACGCTTCCAGGGTGCCCCGGGAGCCGGCTGCGTACAGAGGCAGCGGACCACAAACCCAAGGGGCCCCGGGCACAACCCTCAGAGACTCACCCGCTACCACCCAAATCCGGAAAACCGGAGTCGGAGGACAGACGCTCACTCCCATGACGCGAACCCATCACGCGCAGCCCAAGACACGCACACTCCCACGCGCCCTGGAGAGAATGAGCGCACGGCGAGCGCAAGCCCGCACAGTCCGTAGTGCCCACGCGCGCCCGCTCCCACGCACACCGCGCAAACGCACACGCGAAGACGCGACGTGCGACGTGCCTACACACTCATTCACTCGCTCGGACACGCGATACTACCACCAGTCACACAGTCCCACGCTCTCCCCACACGCGCACGATGGGGGTCCCGCGCCAGAGCCTGGGCCACTCCATCATCCCTCCCGGAGCGAGGGCCTGGGGGTTAAACGCTCGTTCCCCTCGGCGCTCCCCGCGCCTCCCCAAGCTGCCCGGATTCGACCGTCGCTAGGACGCCAGTCTCGGATCTCGGGCCCCGCGCCCGGCCACGGCCCGCGCCCCTTCTCACCTCACCACGCCGGCTGCAGCTCGCGGGGCGCGCGGGGCGCACGGCTCGTCTCAACTCCACTGGCGCCGCAGCCCCCGCAGCCGCCACCGCCGCCGAAGCGTCCTGAGGGGCGGCACCCCGAGGGGCGGGGGCGGGCCCGCCGCTGCCCGACAACCGCTCGGGCCACTGGTTTGCCGCGACCGGCCCGTTGAGGCCAATCGTGGCGCGAGGGCGGGGCCTCCTCGCCTAGTGGGGGCCCGGGCGGGGCCGGCGCGAGGCTGGGCGGAGGGTTTTGACAGGCGGCGGCCGGCCGGAGCCTCGCGCTGTCCGCCGTACTCCGGCCGCCAAGCGGGGTAGGAGCGCCGTGCCGCGCCTGGGCAGGAGCGGCTGGACACTGCCGGCTTGGCGGAGCGTGCTGGGCGTCAAGAGAGCGGGTCAACTTGGCTGAGCGCCGCTGCTTCAGTGGCCTCGGGCAGGGTCCTTCCCTTCTCAGGCCGCTTTTCTTCTCTGTCAAATGGCAACCAGGGTACCTGCTAACGTGGCGCTAACAGAAGGCAAAAGTGGTTGAAAAAAATCTTTCAACCAACTTGTTTTTGTTTTTGTTTTGTTTTTTTGAGACAGTCTCTGTCGCCTCGGTAGAGTGCAATGACATCATAGTTCACAGAAACCTCAAACTCTTGGGCTAAAGTAATCCTCTTTTCTTAGCCTCCCAAGCAGCTGGGACCATAGGAACCCACCACCCAACCCGGCTAGTTTTTCTATTTTCAGTAGAGAGGGGGTCTCACTCTTGCTCAGGCTGAAACTCCTGAACTCAAGCGAGCCTCCCGCCTCCGACTCCCAGAGTGCAGGATTACAGGTGTGAGCCACGGTAGTGGGCCTTTGAAAGTTTTCTTGTAGAATCCAACCCAATCATTCGATAATAAAACACAGATCTCACAGTGAGCCAGCAGCAAAATTAGGGCCCACTTTCTTACTTTTTTGTTTTCCACGAGAAAGAGTCCAGGCTAGAAGATCTCAAACTCTAAAGTTCACAAACAAAAAACATGCAAAACTGATGCGTGGATTCCCAACTAGAAAATATTCCCAGCGAGTTTGGCAGAGGGTAGGGCCCCAGCACTAAGGTTTTTAGCAAGTCCCCAGGAGATCCTTACACATCTTGAAATTTTTGCCCACTCCATGGAGCCTACCTTGTTCTCCTGTTTTCTGGACACCCCTTTCAGGGAACAGTGTCTCAGGGGGCCCTGTCCAAAGTGCAGAAGAGCATTGTACAAAGAATAAGGCTTCACAGTGCCTGGAAGCAACAGCTCCCTTCCCCTCTCTGAGCCTCAGTTTCCTCCAGTGTAGAATGGGAGTCTGTCGGGGTTACTGATGGATCCAGCAGGAGTGCCAGAAATGGTCTCTGCATTTCACCTAGGCACCCCTGAGACCTGTTTGCTGCTGATCTGGGATCACTCCTCGGGTCCTGACCTGCTTCACACTCCTTCGAGTGTCTGGCCTCTTTGGCCTTAGTCTCAAACTGAAAAGATGTATGTGGAGCCCCTCCCTACTATATAACAGGTCAAGTTCAGAACAGATTCTGCACAAAATCGGAGACCCCAAGCAGCATCTCTGGCATACAGGAAAATCAGGACTTTAGAATCGCAAAATCGTAACATTGTATTTCCTATAATTCATTAAAAATAGTACCTTATAATTTTAGAGTAATAATGGTAAGAAGGGCTTTGGAGTTTTAGCTAGTCTCACACTACATTTAGAGAAGAGGAGATATGACTGGCTCACAGCAATGTGGCAGAGGGTGGGTGGCAAAGCTGGCACCAGGATCCAGGCTTCCTGACTCTCAGGCCAGCGTTCCTCCTCCCACACCAACCACTCTAATAGGCACAAATTGTCAGTGAACCATGCCCATAACACACAGGCCAAGGGCTGCTTAGGACATCACAAAGGTCTAGCCTCTGTCTGGGGATTTGGAATTAGTGATTATTGCTACTTTTAAGGCAGGACCAAGGGAGAAGAGTAGCTCACCAACTCCTCCAACATACCCCTGGGTGTCTGCATCCCCACACACACTCTTCTGAACTCCCAGCACTGGCTCTGCTGTCAACAGGCCACGTGGCTTAAGACCAGTGGTTTTCAACTGGTGTGCTGCACATGTTGTGAGAGGCTCTTAGGTGTGTCCTGAAAAATTCTGAAAGATCATTAAATCTTTTTGAAAGACGTTCAAAACACAGTAAGTATGTTCTTTTTTATTTTTTGCTCTTTTTTTGATCAACACGATTTAAGTGTGCTATGGAAGTTTATAGTTTCAAGCGTGCCATGAGATTAAAAAGTTTGAAAAATACTGCTTTAGACAAATAAATAACCTCACTCTGGGCCTCAGTTTTCTCCTCAAAAAGCAAGAAGGTTGGAAGATCTCTGGCCTTTGCAGTTCTGCCCTTTAGTAAGGCCAGGAGCCAAGTCTTCTGCTCTCCCTCCCCCACCATACACACACAGAGCACTGAGAATTTACTTGGGACTCTGAAAACATTTGCTGAATGAGTCACTTAACCAACGGGACCTGTGAGCAAAGGCTCTCCAAATTTCCAAATGCAGCCACAGCTCATTCAACAATTGCTTCCTGAGCACCTACCCTAAGCCAGCCCCCATACCTAAGTTAGGGACACAGATCCTGCCTTTCCCTCAGTGAGCTCATGGTTCCACCCCAGCAAGACCGATGGGTTTGTGAAGGCTGGCAAAGTGACAATAAGGTTAATCTGCTCAATAAAACAGACCTTTTTGGGCGGCGCCTATGGCTCAGTGAGTAGGGCACCAGCCTCATATACCGAGGGTGGTGGGTTCAAACCCGGCCCTCACCAAACTGCAACAAAAGTAGCCGGGCGTTATGGCAGGCACCTGTGTTCCCAGCTACTTGGGAGGCTGAGGCAAGAGAATCGCCTAAGCCCAAGAGTTGGAGGTTGCCGGGAGCTGTGACGCTATGGCACCCTACCGAGGGTGACAAAGTGAGACCCTGTCTCTAAAAAAAAAACAAATCAGGGCGGGACCTGTGGCTCAAAGTAATAGGGTGCCAGCCCCATATACTGGAGGTAGTGGGTTCAAACCCGGCCCCTGCCAAAAACTGCCAAAAAAAAAAAAAAAAAACCAGGGCGGCTCCTGTGGCTCAGCGAGCAGGGCGCCGGCCCCATATACCGAAGGTGGCGGGTTCAAGCCTGGCCTCGGCCGAACTGCAAAACAAAAAAATAGCCGGGCGCTGTGGCGGGTGCCTGTAGTCCCAGCTACTCGGGAGGCTGAGGCAAGAGAATCGCTTAAGCCCAAGAGCTGGAGGTTGCTGTGAGAAGTGTGACGCCACGGCACTCTACCCAGGGCGATAAAGTGAGACTCTGTCTCTACAAAAAAAAAAAAAAAAAACCAGACCTCTTCAACACTGTATATGAAAGGAGCCCTTTGGGAATATAGAGAATCCAGTAAGTATATGCATTTTTCTCAGGAAGGAAAGGCAAGAACTGTTAACAGTGGTAAAGGGAACAGAGGACTGGGAGAAGGCCCACACTTCTAATTTTTATACTTTTCTGGACTGTGTATTTTCTAATGATATATATTATCCCTTCTCCCTTTCAGTGGGGGTTATTTGAGCCTTGGGATTATGGGCTATATTTTTTTGTCTTCATACTTTTGGTATTAAAATAAAACTTCTTAATTTTTTTTTCTTTTTTTGCAATTTTTGGTCAGGGCTGGGCTTGAACCCACCACCTGCAGCATATGGGGCCAGCGCCCTACTCCTTTGAGCCACAGGTGCTGCCCTTAATGTTTTAATTGTCAAAAACAAAACAAAATGTAACAAATTAAACCTGCTTCTCACTTCTAGCAGACTAGACAATAATATGTGCTTTACACACTAACCCATGCTCCAACTCAAACTCTCATTTATACTCTAGTCCCACATACAGTCTGTCTACTGATACCTCTCTCTGGATCCATCTGCAAAGGCAAACATCGTTTTTGTCTTCTTTGACTCTGGTCCTCACTCCTATGTCCCCATTAAAACGAATGGTCCCATGGTCAAGTCTCCCACGGCAAATGAGAGTCATCCTTGGCCTCTGCTCTCTCATACTCCCACAAATCCACCTAACAACCCTCCTCCTTTCTATCCTCACTACATTGCTCCAAAGTTCTTTTCCTTGTCCCCATCCTTAGTCTCCTCCTAATTATCTATTTTCTTTTCTTTTCTTTCTTTTTTTTTTTTTTTTTAGAAACTCCGTCTCCCTCTGGTTCAGGCTGGTCTCCAACTCCTGAGCTAAATTGATCGACCTAACTCAGCCTTCCAGAATGCTAGGATTATGGGGATGAGCCACCATGCCTGGCCAAGTTCCCTTTCTTATACAACTTGTGAGAACTTTTCCTTCAATCACCCCCAAAACCAACCTACCCTGGAATCTCCAAACTACAATGCACTGCTAAGAATCCATGAACTGCTGTTTGTTTGTTACATAAAGACATTTTAGAAAGTCCACCTATACTCTTGTGGTGAGGGGAGCAAGATTCAGTTGTAAGAGACTTAATATTCAGGCTTTGGTTCACCTTCATTAACTGGAATTTAATGGGCTTGGAATGGCGATTCTAAAAGAAATCAATGGGTATTGTTTGAAAGAGAAGAAAAATAAATGACTTCTGCATCATTGTTATTTTTATTAGAAATTTCAATCATTGGCCAGGCACAGCTGCTAATGCCTATAATCCTAGCAATCTGGGAGGCCAAGAGGAGGGCACTGCTTGACCTCACAAGTTGGAGTCCAGCCCCAGTGAGAGGTTGGTATAATCTCCCTATGATTTCTATACATATATAGCACATTAATAAATTTGTATGCCTTTTCTCTTACTAATTTGCCATATGTGAGTTGGTATCCAGGAAACCTTCAAAGAATTAAGTACAAGGTATTCCCTCAGCCTCCTGCATAAGACTGTTACTGGAGGAAGAGGGTCTGGCTGCCTGTCACTGTCAGCCAATATGCAGAGACAGGGAGAGGTTTTCAAACTTGCAAAGGCAAGGCCATGTCTTTACTAAAAACAGAAAAACTGAGGCAAGGGGATCACTTGAGCCCAAGAGTTGGAGGTTGCTGTGAGCTATGATGCCACAGCACTCTACCTAGGGCAATGGCTTGAGATTCTGTTTCAAAAAAACAAAATTTTTCAATCATCATCACTTGTTTTCCACATCCCATAGTACATGAAGAACCATACCAGAAAAGAAATCATGATTTTCATCAGCTTGTGCTGAGAGCTGTAAAAAGATTTCTGGTTTAATTGTGGTTTCTTCTGGACTATGATCTCCAAAGAGCTTTCCATTTTCAAAAGCACTCAATTTGGTTTTACAATTATGAATTTTTACAATTATTTCCAATAAATTAAACTCTTCAACCTTTTAATAGTACCTAAGTTTATTTCTATTTGGGGGGGCAGTCAGAGTGTCACTCTGTTGCCCCAGGCTACAGTGCCATATGTGTCATAGCTCCCAGCAATTTCAAACTCCTGGATTCAAGCAATTCTCCTCTCTTAGCCTCCCAAATAGGTGGGATTACAGGTGTTCTCCATGACCTCCCACTAATTTTTCTATTCTTAAGTAGAGATGGGTCTTCCTCTTGCTCAGATTGGTCTCCAACGTCTGAGCCCAAGCTATCCACCCACCTCGGCCTCCCAGAGTGGTAGAATTACAGGCATTGTGGTAGAGATAGAACCCCACACTCTTTTTTAGCTATTTGTTAACTTGGAATGCCCTTGAAAACATGTAAATGAACTGTTAATCACTGGTCCAGATTTCAGCAATGCCTAAACACAACACTGAACCATTTAGGTGAATGGGAATATTGAGTATCAAAGTAAAAGGCTCAAATGTGTATAGGAAAGTGAAATTTCTTGGTTATCAGCTAAAGCCTAGGCAAAGAAGCCTATTAAAAAATTAAAAATCTGGGCAGTGCCTGTGGCTCAAAGGAGTAGGGCACTGGGCCCCTATCCTGGAGGTGGGGGTTCAAACACAGCCTTGGCCCAAAACTGCAAAAATAAAAAAAAAAATAGAAAAACAGGGTTAGCACCTGTAGTACAGTGGTTAGGGTGCCAGCCACATGCACGGAGGCTGGCAGGTTCGAGTCCGGCCCGGGTCAGCTAAACAACAATGACAACTGCAACAAGATAGACGGGCATTGTGGTGGAAGCCTATAGTCCCAGCTACTTGGGAGGCTGAGGCAAGAGAATCATTTAAGCCCAAGAGTTGGAGGTTGCTGTGAGCCGTGCTGCCACCGAGGACGACATACTGAGACTGTCTCATAAAGAAAAAAGAAAAAAAGTAACATCATATTTTCAAAACCCTGCAATAGCTTCGGGGATTTCTACATATGGCAAGTTTCTCTCAGGTATAGATTCCTAACTATGGCTTAATTCTTAAACCCTTGTATGAGGACTTGAAAATACAGGAAAATGCACCTCTGTATTAGATTAAGAAGTGTGGCAATGCCCTGTAGAAATTTAAACAAAGTCTAAGGTCTCTGCTCTTGGCTTGCCTAATTTATTCCTATATGTGCATGAAAGACAGGGGACAGGAGTTTGGCCTTGGAGTAGTGACACAAAAAATTGGCACTATTCCCAGACCAGTCATATATTTGTCTAAACTATTAGACTTTACAGCTAGGTGGTAACTTGTGATCTTTTAAAAGAAACTGAAAAATTCACCTTGGTACAAGTGACTACAGTTCATGTCCCTCATCATGTCTTGTCCCTACTTTAGCAAAAAAGAAACTTCTAGTTCACTGTAGGTAGGATGAGAAGATATCAGATTGTATTACTTAATAACTGAAATACTGTTACAAGTGATAGCTGGACTGAACCCAGCCAACGCTACTTCCTAACCTTAATAAAGAACCAAAGGAACAGCAATGCCTACAGGTAATTGAACCATTCATTTCTAGCCAAGGAAACCTGTCAGACAACCCTTCTGAAGAGGCAGACTGGACTCCATGTACAGACGGAAGCAGTTACATTGAAAAAGGAACACGAAGGGCAAGTTACACAATAGTGACTGCAGAACAGCCGGTAGAAATGAAAGCCCTTCTACCAGGGACTTCGGCCACAAAGCTGCACTAATTGTCCTAACCAGGACATTAAAACTGTCAAAAAGAAAAACATTTATATGGACTCTAAATTTTCTTACCTAATTCTTCAAATTCATTCAAAATGCCATATTGAAAAAAGGAGATCACTACCAACAGAAAAAAAAGATATTAAAAAGAGTTCAGAAGTTTTACACCTATTAAAATCTGTCTTGGAGGGTGAGTCTGTGGCAGCAGCAGGGAGAGCGCCTCAGGCAGCTCCCCGCCCTGTGCAGGAGCTGGATCCTTGCAGCCAGGAGCCGGTGGGTCAGGATCCACACAAAGAAAAATAACTAAACATGGGTAAAGGAGTTCCTAAGAAACCCAGGGGTAAAATGTCATCAGATGCATTCTTTGCACAAACTTGACAGGAGGAGCACAAAAAAAAGCACCCGGCTGCTTCAGTCAACTTCTCAGTTTTCTATAAAGTGCTCAGAGAGGTGAAGAACATGCCTGCTAAAGAGAAAGGAAAATTTGAAGATATGGCAAAGGCAGATAAGGCCCGTTATGAAAGAGAAATGAAAACCTATATCCCTCCTAAGGGGAAACAAAATAAAGTTCAAGGATCCCAATGCACCCAAGAGGCCTCCTTCAGCCTTTTTCTTGTTCTGTTCTGAATATCGCCCCAAAATCAAAGGAGAACATCCTAGCCTATCCATTAGTGATGTTGCAAAGAAGCTGGGAGTATGTGGAATAACACTGCTGTGGACAACAAGCAGCCTTATGAAAAGAAGGAAAAATAAGAAAAGGATATTCCTGCATACCGAACTAAAGGAAAGCCTGATGCAGCAAAAAAGGGAATCGTCAAGGCTGAAAAAAGCAAGAAAAAGAAGGAAGAGCAGGAAGATGAGGAAGATGAAGAGGAGGGGGAAGATGAAGAAGATGAATAAGCTGATTCTAGTGCAGTTTTTTTTTTCTCATCTATAAAGCATTTAACCCCCCTCTACACAACTCACTCCTTTAAAAAAAAAAAATGTAAGGTTGTGTAAGATTTGTTTTTAAACTGTACAGTGTCTTTTTTTGTATAGTAACTCACTACCGAATATGTCTTTAGATAGCCCTGTCCTGGTGGTATTTTCAATAGCCACTAACCTTGCCTGGTACAGTATGGGGGTTGTAAATTGGCATAGAAATTTAAAGCAGGTCCTTGTTGGTGCACAGCACAAATTAGTTATATATGGGGATGGTAGTTTTTTCATCTTCAGTTGTCTCTAATGCAGCTTATACGAAATAATTGTTGTTCTGTTAACTGAATACCACTCTGTAATTGCAAATGAAAAAGTTGCAGCTGTTTTGTTGATATCCTGAATGCTTCCAAGTAAATACAACTTTTTTTATTAAAAAAAAAAGTTGCAGCTGTTTTGTTGATATTCTGAATGCTTCTAAGTAAATACAACTTTTTTAATTAAAAAAAAAAAAAAGCTGTCTGGCTTCCCCACAAGGTGACAGTCATGCACGTCCCAGGACACCACAAAAGACTTAATCCTGTTCTAACAGAAAACCAGAGGGCCACACTGCGGTAAAGCAAGCTGAAAGACTGATGGTAATGGTCCCCTCAATGCAGCCTCTAAATTGATCTGATTTCAATCCCCTATAAGAAAAGAAATAAAAAAGAAAACAGAAAAATTCCACGCTAAAAAAAAAGTTGACTGATCAACAGCCAAGGATGAATCATGCCACCCAGAAGTCTAAAACCTCAGGTAATTAAAGGACTCCACGAGATGACACATTCCTGCAAAAAAAACCTTAAATGAGTTTCTTTCTCCATAAGTTGTAAACAGGCAACTCACCCAGATAATCAAAAATATTCAGTGTTGCTTTGTACAACAACCAACCCCCAAACAGACAACAGATCTACAAAACCACTCCAAGCACACCATAAGATAATGCCATTTGAAAACTAGCTGATACGGCTGGGCACAGTGGTTAGGGTGCTGGCCATGTGCTCCAGGTTGGTAGGTTCGAACCCGGCCCAGGCCTGCTAAACTAAAAAAAAAAATGTCTGGGTATTGTGCAGTGGCAGGCACCTATAGTCCCAGGTACTCAGGAGACTGAGGCAAGAAATCCCTTGAGTCCAAGAGTGGAAGTTGCAATGAGCTATGAGACCAGACACTTGGCATAGAAACAACAGCAACAACGACAATGAAAATAGCTGATAGACTTCATTCAAATATCTTCATCCAAAATCTGAAATATTTACTAGTATTAAAGGATACTTTTACAAGATAAGTAAAAGCATTTCCGATGCAAACAAAGAAAACTACAGAAATAATAAATGTCCTTCTGAAAAACATTATCCCCTATTGCGAGCTCCCCAGAAGCCATCAAAGTAATAATGGTCTGTCTTTTATGGCAGAAGTTATACTCCAGGCAAGCAAATTTTTCAAAATTCACTAGAAATTGCCCATTGCCTGGAGACTTCAATCTCCTGGAAAAGATAAAAAGAAAATAAATCACACACTAAAAAAAAAAAAAAAAATTGCCAAACTATGCCAATAGGTCCATTTACATTAAAACCAGGTATTGCCCCTCCAATTACTGTGAATAAATGTAGCCCCTAAAAGCAGGCTCAAATTAAATCTTTACAAAGTTATTTATAACAAACCCTTCTAGGCAGTCTCAATTCAAATGTCCAGGCAAGCCAAATATAATCCTAATGTAAAAAAGTACGTACAACAAATGCAGCAAGTGGTATCCCTTATTCACAAGTTCCCTCTTCCCAGATCCCAGTCAACCCCCAGAGAAAATTTACATCCCTTTTATCCTGGTAACCAAGTCCAGCTCAAAGCCTGGAAAGATGGGCCTGAGAAAAACAGCTGAAAGAAAAGTAGACTAGTCCAGAAGATGTTCTGCTGAGGACACTACAGCAGTGAAACTTGTAGAAGTAGAAGCCCAGGCCCACAAAAACCAGACGGCCTCTCTTGGAGGAAACACCACATTAAGATTGAAATACAACTTGTTATACACGGCTGTGCATTCACTTCACAACCTTGTCCCATTTTGATGAAATAAAAACATATAGATTGATTTACCCCAAAAGATCATAAACATGCTTGATTTGTCTTACTAAAAAAGTCCTTATGTAGAACAGCTATTTACTTTATGCCTAATGGAGTTCTGCACCTGCTAGAACTCATCAGGTATTTCACACTTTTCCCATATATCCACAAGATTATCACATACGCAGACATTTTTTAGTTAAAAGACAACTACTACTGTGAAGAAAAAAGATATATTTGCCATACAACTGAAAACTGTAACTACTAGTCATAAATATATTAAGTTTAAAAGGTGCCCATTATAACGCACTAACCTTCATAATTGCTTACTTAACTGTAACTTAAACACCTTGTTACCTTATGCCAACAGATACACCAAGCTACCCAGAAGATAGTTTTTATTCTATGAAGACAGTTATTATAAGGTATCAGGCCTTTTCATATACCCCTGCAAGGGGAAAACTTGTTAGCTAAGATTAACCCCCTTTTCTAGCCTGGACACAAAACTTTAAGTCCAACTGGACTATCATAAGATATTAACTTCCCTGAAAACTATCATAGCCAACTACACCTTTTTAATCCTGCTAAACATACCACGTTTGCCATTTGTGTCATACCAACACTAGCTATTGGACTCAATCTGAAATTTAGTCTATTGGCCTGTGCCATCATCAAGGCCCTTAATTCAACTTCTCAAGCCATAAACACTCTGAACATTGAAGTAAAACAAGTCCAATAAACTTATACTAAAAAAAAAAAAATCAAGCAGTCATTAATTATTTATTATTAAAACACAATCATAGACTTGGTGCCTGTAGCACAGTGGTTATGGCGTGAGCCACATGCACCAAGGGTGGCAGGTTGGAACCCGGACTGGCCAGTTAAACACAATGGCAACTGCAACAAAAATAGCCAGGCATTGTGGAGGGCACCTGTAGTCCCAGCTACTTGGGAGGCTGAAGCAAGAGAATGGCTTAAGCCCAAATGAGCTGAACACTGGGAACCCAGCCAAGCGAGAGAAGTGATAACTGCAGGTCACCTTTGCTGAGGCAAGCTGCAACTCCAAGAAACCAAGCTTCAGGCAGAAAAACTGAACTGAAGTTATCTGCCATTCTGAACTTCCAGTACACCCTTGCCCCCTTACCTGCCGCACCAGAAGCCTGACCCCTGCTGAAACTGAGGGAGGAGGGTTTGATCAGCGCCCACCCTCCCTGTCTGCTGGACCAGGCAGTCTGCCAGGTAACAGACTGGGGGGCCGCAGAGCCCCTGCCAGCCCTCAGGCCAGGGACTCCACTTCAAACTGTGGGGCTGAAACCCTGCTCCCTGCCAAGCTCGCTACCCACTGTGGCCAGGCACTCCACCGGGACCCCTGCGGGCTCCAATCTGTGCCCCACCAGGTGTCAGCCCGCTGCCCGCAGTGGCCAGGAACTCAGCTGGAACTCCCACAGGGCCCTGATTGGCGCCCCACCAGGACTCCAGTGCAGCTCCAATCCGTGCCCTGCCAGGCCTCGGCCCACAGTCTGCAGCAGCCAGGGACACTACGGGGCCTCAGTCCACCACCCACCTCAGCACAGCTCCGATCCCTGCCCTGCCAGAACTCAGCCCCCCACTCACAGCAGCCAGGGACTCTGCCGAGCCTTAGTTCCGCTGCCTGCTGTGGCCAGGGACTCTGCTGGGACCCCCATGGGGCTCTGATCCATGCCCGGCCAGGACTCAAGTCAGTCCACCACCTGCAGCGGCCAAGTACTCCACCAGGACCTCTAAGCAGCTCTGCTCTGTGCTTAGCCGGCTACAGCCAGGGACCCACCAGAACCCTTGCGTGGATCCACGAGGCCCCCAGTATGGCCTTCACCTGCCGTCCACACCAGCCAGGGACTTCACTGGAAACCCGCCAAGCCTCTGCCAGCCTGCCTGAGCCAGGAACTCCAGGAGCCACACAACCCCTGTCCTCCCCTACCCTCTCTGCCTCTGCAGCGGCTCTGCCCATCTGGCCAGGGACTTAGGAGGCTGCGCAACCGTGCCTCCCTCCAGAGCCCTCCTCCCAGCCAGAGACTGCTGGAGGCATGGGCTCCCCTTGAAAGGCCCCAGGTGCCGTGCACTCCCATAACCGTGTGCACCATCCCACGCCCTGCTGCTTGATCCAGGCATGCCACACTCTGGAGCTGCTCCCACAGCCAGAACTCCCTGGCTGAGGAGGTCCCAGAGGAGATACACAGGGTCACTCCCTACAAAGATCCTGCAACAACAGAGTGATCCTGCCGGAGTCTGGTCTGGGAGAGACACCTCCCCAACTCTGAGGAAGGTAATAGGCAATAGTGAAAAATAATCATGAGGCAGAATCAACAGAAAAACTCTGGCAATATGAATAATCAGAGTAGATCAACTCCCCTATGGAATGACAAAGTAGATACAGCACAAGATCCCTTGCATAAGCAAATGGGTTGAGATGTTAGAAATCAAATTCGGAGTCTGGATAGCAAATAAGATCAGCGGAATGAAGGAAAAGATAGAATTAGAATTTCAAGCAGTAATCCAAAAGATGACCCAAAAGATATCTCAAGAATTCAACGGATTCAAAGACAAAATGAGGAATGCTTTTGACAAGTTGAGACAAGAAGTTGCAGCTCTCAAAGATCTAAGAAATACAGTAGAATCCCTCAGTAACAGAATGGAGCAAGCAGAAGAAAGAATTTCTGACATGGAAGACAAAACTCTCGAACACTCCCAAACTTCTAAAGATGAAGAGAAATGGAAGGCAAAAATGGATCATTCTCTCAGACAGCTCTGGGATAATTTGAAGAAAACCACCTGAAAATGATGAAGTGGTGGAACAAGGCACAGAGTCTCTTCTTTATGAGATTATGAAAGAGAACTTTCCAGACATGCCAAGAGATTCTGAAATTCAGATAGCAGACACTTTCAGAACCTCAGCACGACTCAACCCGAATAAGACATCCCCCAGGCATATCATAATTAACTTCACTAAAGTAAACATGAAGGAGAAAATTCTGAAAGCAGCCAGATGTAAAAAATCCATTACTTCCAAGGGGAAGAATATTAGAATAACTGCAGATCTCTATGATTAAACCTTTCAAGCTAGAAGAGGATGGTCATCGGTTTTTGATCTCCTAAAACAAAATAACTTTCAACCCAGGATACTGTATCAAGATAAACTGAGTTTCATTTATGATACAGAAATTAAAGACTTTAATGACATCCACATGTTGAAGAAATTTGCTATAACTAAACCAGCTCTTCAGGATATTCTCAGACCTATCCTCCATAATGACCAGCATAATCCTCCACCATAAAAGTAAACTCACCCAGAAACTTCTCAAATTCCAACTTCCACAGTGAAGAAAGGATTAAAAATATCCACTAGACTTTCTAAAGATTTATCAATATTTTCAATTCATGTGAATGGTTTAAATTATCCTTTAAAGAGGCACAGGTTGGCTGACTGGATACAAAAACTCAGACCAGATATCTGCTGCATACAAGAGTCTCATCTTATCTTGAAAGATAAATTTAGACTCAAGGTGAATGATGGTCATCTATATTCCAGGCAAATGGAAAACAGAAAAAAGCAGGTGTTGCGCTCTTATTTGCAGATACAATAGGCTTTAAAACAACCAAAGTAAGAAAGGATAAAGACAGACATTTCATATTTGTTTAAGGTGCTACTCAATATGATGAGATTTCAATTATTAATATTTATGCACCCAACCAGAATGCGCCTCAATTCATAAGAAAAACTCTAATAGACATGAGTAACTTGATTTCCTCCATCTCCATAGTAGTTGGAGATTTTAATACTCCTTTAGCAGTGTTAGATAGAGCCTCCAAAAAGAAGCTAAGTAAAGAAATTTTAGAATTGAACTTCACCATTCAACAACTGGATTTAACAGACATCTACAGAACATTTCATACTAATAAAACTGAATACACATTCTTCTCATCAGCCCATGGAACATACTCCAAAATCGATCACATCTTAGGTCACAAGTCTAACCTCAGCAAATTTAAAAGAATAGAAATTATTCCTTGCGTCTTCTCTGACCATCATGAAATAAAAGTTAAACTCAATAACAACAGGAATCTGCATCCTCATACAAAAACATGGAAGATAAATAACCTTATGCTGAAGGATAGATGGGTCATAGACGAGATTAAGAAGGAAATAAATTTTTGGAACAAAATGACAATGAAGACATGAATTATCAGAACCTCTGGGATACTGCAAAGGCAGTCCTAAGAGGGAAATTTATAGCACTGCAAACCTTCCTCAAGAAAACGGAGAGGACATTAACAACTTAATGGGACATCTTAAGCAACTGGAAAAGGAAGAACATTCCAACCCCAAATCGAGCATAAGAAAAGAAATAACCAAAATTAGAGCAGAATTAAATGAAATTGAAAACAAAAGAATTATACAATAGGTCAATAAATCAAAAAGTTGATTTTTTGAAACAGTCAATAAAATAGATAAACCTTTGGCTAACCTAGCCAGGAAGAAAAGAGTAAAATCTCTCATTTCATCAATCAGAAATGGTAAAGACGAACTAACAACAGACCCCTCAGAAATTAAAAAAATCCTTAACGAATATTACAAGAACCTTTACTCTCAGAAATATGAAAATCTGAAGGAAATTGACCAATACTTGGAAGCACGCCACCTACCAAATTTAGCCAGAACATAGTGGAAATGTTGAACAGGCCTATATCAAGTTCTGAAATAGCATCAGCTATAAAAAATCTCCCTAAAAAGAAAAGCCCTGGACCAGATGGCTTCACATCAGAATTCTACCAAACCTTTAAAGAAGAATTAGTACCTATATTACTAAACCTCTTCCAAAATATAGAAAAAGAAGGAATACTACTCAACACATTCTATGAAGCAAACATCACCTCGATCCCTAAACCAGGGAGAGACTCAACAAGAAAAGAAAACTATAGACCAATATCACTAATGAATATTGATGCAAAAATATTTAACAAGACACTAACAAACAGAATCCAACAACATATCAAACAAATTATACACCATGACCAAGTGGGCTTTATCCCTGGGTCTCAAGCCTGGTTCAATATACATAAATCTATAAACGTAATTCAGCACATAAACAAATTAAAAAATAAAGACCATATGATTCTCTCAATTGATGCAGAAAAAGCTTTTGACAATATCCAGCATCCCTTCATGATCAGAACACTTAAAAAAATTAGTATAGAAGGGACATTTCTTAAACTGATAGAGGCCATCTACAGCAAACCCACAGCCAATATCATATTGAATGGAGTTAAATTGAAACCATTTCCACTTAGATCAGGAACCAGGCAAGGTTGTCCATTGTCTCCTGCTCTTCAACATCGTAATGGAAGTTTTAGCCATTGCAATTAGGGAAGAAAAGATGATCAAGGGTATCCACATAGGGTCAGAAGAGATCAAACTTTCACTCTCTGCATATGACATGATTGTATATCTGGAAAACAACAGGGATTCTACTACAAAACTTTTAGAAGTGATCAAGGAATACAACAATGTCTCAGGCTACAAAATCAGCACCCATAAATCTGTAGCCTTTATACATACCAAAAATAGCCAAGCCGAAAAAACAGTCAAGGACTCTATTCCTTTCACAGTAGTGCTAAAGAAGATGAAATATTTGGGAGTTTACCTAACAAAGGATGTGAAAGATCTCTATAAAGAGAACTATGAAACT
>CAUYON010123274.1:0-16992 GCA_963573935.1 Arctocebus calabarensis | reverse complement strand
TAAGTGTCCTCGGCACCAGGGCGACTGGGTGTCGCTCCCAGGTAGACACAGCGTGCGCGCTCCTCACCTACCAGCGTGCGTGCAGACCGCCCTACAGCGTGCACGCTCCTCACCTACCAGCGTGTGTGCAGACCGCCTACAGCGTGCGCACTCCTCTCCTACCAGCGTGCGTGCAGACCGCCTACAGCGTGCGCACTCCTCGCCTACCAGCGTGCGTGCAGACCGCCTTACAGCGTGCACGCACCTCTCCTACCAGCGTGTGTGCAGACTGCCTACAGCGTGCAGTCCAAGCTACAGTAAACCTTGGCCCCGGTGTTGAGTGCATGTGGACAGCAAAGCTCGCCCGGACTGGCTCTCACACCTCCCACACCTCCTGGCTGTCCCCGGCAGAGTATGGCTCAGACTTCACACATGAAGCTCTAGTCCTGGGGCAACCACAGCATTTGTTTGACATCAGATGCTGGGTACTTTTGAACGTGAATAGCACAGCGGAAAATAAGTACACTGGGAAAACGGTGTAAACCAAGACTTTCTAGAGCAAACTTGACTTTTTGATATGTCTTCATATTCAATTTACAGCACTTTATTCAATTTGAGAGCATTCTACCAGGATGAATTTGATCAATAATAACGTATGGAGGACGATCAAATTTGAAAAATTACAATAAAGACGGGACAACTTAAATATGCTAAAGGATTATTTATTGAAATGACTGGAAAGGAAATAAATTCTTAAATAATAAAAGGCACAATTCCAGAAGCTATTTTTATACAAATTTTTGATACAGTTTTAGTACTAGTTGCAACTCAATATTCATTTTCTATGGTATTAGTTAAATTAAAATATGAAAACCATACATAGTTTGTAAGTCAAATTCAAATTAAATGAATTTCATAAAGAAATAAAGTTTTGCGTTATCCACATAGATTCAAACATTTAGCTCTTGGTGACATGATGCAAAGATGGAAAAGATGCCATGTTTCCAGTCTCAGTCAATTCTATGAAATAGAGAGAATATACAGAATTAGTCATGTTATATGACATAGCTATCCCCTTCTCACCCTTTATAATTTTTGTGTGAGTAATTCATAAAATAAATTGTTTTACAAATATACTCTCTTGTGCCTTCCCTTGGAGATAAAGTTTCTGTAGACTTAAGTAATTGCTAAGTTGAAATTGTTTTTGTGACTATCCCGGCTGCCATGGTAACAAGAAGCTTTGCATCTTAGAGTCCCAAGCTATCCTCTTACCTGGACTGAATAATTTCGTTTTGAGTCATGAATTAAAAAACAATTTCAAGTGAAGTAAGTAAAAAAAACTATGGCGTATAAGTAAGAAATAAGAATATAAATTAAGCTTTAACAAAAGCTCAAATATGTTCACATAAAATTAAAAGAAGCCTGTTTTTTCATTTTCCTGAATATTAATAATCAAATGTAAATATATAGGCTCTGGATAGCAAGCCATTCAATTTAAATAAAATTAAAGTTACTTGAGCAAAATATACATAATTTCATCAATAAATAATAGTTAACCATTGAGAATAAGTTAACAAGTTAGTGAATTGATGGAATTTCTCAGTATCTTGGGCTTCTCCAGGAGTATTAAATGTTAGAAGACATCAGATATAAAAGTCCTCAGTCCAATTTTCAAACTCCCAAAACTTACCAAAAATGAAGAAGGGGTTAAACTTTGAAATCCTCTTAGACCTTAGAAAGAAGTAAATGCAAATAAGTAAATTCATCTTTTGCTAAGAACACTTGCCTTAAAAATGCTCTGATTAACCAAGTCAGCATCTCAGTTTTTTGCCACATCGGTGCTTACAGCAAAACAAGATGTAGATGAAGCCATTTGGGGAATAGATATTCCCAGAGGAAAATTTAAAACTATAGAAGACAAAAGTCTTTTTTTATGCCAGACTCAATTGGATTATTAAGTTTAATTCTGACTTTAGTGAGCATTAGGTCTTTTTTATCTAAATTAAAATTCTGCACAGACCAATTGAATTCCTGCATCAATTTCTCCCCAATGTCCGGAGTCTTCTGCACTCAGAGCAGTGGCATCAAGCCTCTGTAGGAGGCCTCGGACAGGGATTCGGGATGGGAGCTTTCCAGGGGCGAGAGTTGTACTGAGAGTCACAGATGTGGGCCCTGTTGTTACATATCTATTCCTTTATTCTAGAGATCTCCGTTATTCTACCAGCACGCAGGCATCAAAGGCCAAGCAGCAAGGTAAGGAAATGCGAACTCACAATGACAGGGTTGTGCACAGCTGCGAGCTGCTGGGGGGCGGGGTGGAGCTGCTGGGGGGCAGGGTGGAGCTGCTGGGGGGCGGGGTGGAGCTGCTGGCTCTGGGGGATGAGCAGGCGGGTCGGGTCAACCAGAAGGTCCTGGTACAGCAGATGCTCTTGGGCCGGCATGGCGTTCTGGGGCTGGAGCGCGACTTGCGGAGGGAAGGCCACTATGGGCTGAGCAGGAGCCCACAGGGGCTGAGAAGGAAACATGGGAGTCTGCGGGACGAGCTGCGGGAAGGGCTGCGGGACCTGCGGCATCGCGGGCGGGAGCAGCTGCACCACCAGAGGCTTCAGATTCAGGCTTTGGGGTTCAAAGAAGGGCATTGCTGGGTATTTAATGAAGGGCATCGCTTTGTGCTTAGGAAAGCTGGTCTCCTTCGCCTTGGGGAGCTCCACGATTTCGGGCTGGAGGGCGGGCAGCGGGACCGTGTAAGGCACCTGCTGGGGGAAGGGAAGGACCAGGGGCTGCGGCTGGAAGAAGCGGTTGTTATCCTGGAGTTCATCCTGGAAATAGGGAAACAGAATCTTTATGATTCAGCTATCATGGACGTTCATGATGAACTAATCCCCTCTCTCTCGAACAACCATACTGAGTACAAAGCCTTCCACTGCAAGTCGTGTGAAATGAGCGGCACGCTCTCAGAGGCACTTACCCTGCCCGCTCACTTCGCGGGTGAAAGCACAGGACAAACCGAAGTCCGTATTTGGGGATTTCAATGATTTTTTCTTTTTTAACCTTTCCCCCCAAGTTGCCTGGATAGCTGTAGCTCTGCACCTTGGCCTTCAGAGAGCACCGATTCTTCCACATCAGTGCGATGATAATACGCCGCATGGTTTGCACGTGATGAAGGGGTATTGAGTTCGAAAGCCTTAGCGGGGTAATTCCGCGGTTTATTTTTATTTTGTTTTAATACAATAAATTAGTTTTAATTCATGTCTAAATTTGGTGAGTCACTTAACACTGTCCAGCTTCCAGCATTTCTTCCTTTGGCAGAGGTAGTTTTTTTTAACTTTTTCAAAGGACGTCAATTTTTAAATTTCAGTTTGATTCAAAAACTATTTTGTATGGGCACCAAGTAATCTAATTGCTAAACAAGGAAGCTGAACTATTATACTTAGGTAAATGTGTTACCAATAAATGTATGTAATTTAATTAAATATAAAATCTTTCTGATGTCCCTAAGGGAATAAAGGAACGTGGTACAGACGCCGCCCTTATCTGTGCCCTGCTCTGCTCTGATTGGTACCGTATACGCCCTGACAACAGGAGAAACGCAGGCTCCAACCTGGAAATGTTCTGCCAACAGCACCATTAAGAATATCATTACGCATTTTCTCTATATTCCAGAAGTTAATTGCGTGTTTAAAATACATTTATCTCTTAGAAAATATATTGATTTTGTTAGTGTTTACTTTGTCACACTGGTTGGCAGATCCATGACATTAATTTCATTACCATTCTGTAGACTAAACGTGCACATTACAACTGTGTATTACAAATGTATTGTACTTTTATAATTTTAGAAATATACTCATAATGAAAAATTACCTGTATTTGCTGCTGTTCCTCATGTTTAACCTTCTCAATTTTCTGCTAAAAAGAAATCACATATAAAATTACCATCAGTGAAAATCAAGCATAAGAAATGTTGAAAATATGAATATTTTAAATATGGAAGTTTTACCTTGTCTTGTGTAATAAATTCCTTCAAAAAATAAAAATTGAGAATGGAGTTTTAGTGAAAAATTTCTTTTTCAATATAAATCAGAAAATAAAAGTCATTTCATTGATTAATGTGGAAAGTTTGATAACATCATTAACAACTGAGGATAATGGCTAAAATATATACTTTATACTGTTCTGTATAAGCTTGATCTGTAAAAGAAAGTCAGATGACCATCAAGAGGAGAAAGAAAATTAGAGAATACAGTTCAAAATGAGGCATCTGATGAGGCTGATTTCTCTGACAGGAGGGAGGCTTCTCCCTCTGACAAGAAATGTTCTCTAAAGCCTCATCTGATCCTAAAAGACAAAGACTCATTGAAAACACACCCTAATAACAATTAATACATTATCTTAATGATTCTTAGTTCACTGTTGTATATTAGACTTCAAATGAATTATAAGAAATAAACACTTCCCCGAAGATGTCATGACCTCACTAAGAGATAAGGTATCTTGGTGCTCGATTACTCAAGAGGGAATGACACATCTAGAAACAGACAGTGGTGCAAGAGTGAATTCTGCACCTGCTCTCGCAGGTAGATTTGGGACTACACTGAATCCCACTGCTTCTTATTAGCTAAGGTGGCCGGTAATTCCAAAATATATCCCCCTGCATCTTGCCTGCCCACTATTTGCAGACTCCTTTCTCCTGCTGGACACCCTCTCTTTTCAGTTAGCGCCACCCCTCCCAGCCAGCGTCTGGGCATGGGAGATGTGAATGCAGTCCGAGTGGAGGGGTTCCGGACAGAACACAGGACTGTATGGATCCTTTACAAAAATAAAATGATTTGTAATGGAACTGCGGGCTCAAATGGAAGGGTGCAGGGCACAACTACAACAGGGACTTTACCTAACAAATTAAAATGCTGTAACCTAATTGTTTGTACTCTGGCATTAATATGAAATTAAAAATGCAGAAATAAAAAATCAAATAACCACTCTTCTAAGAATCACAAGAATGGAAAAATGATACCACACACCCTCACTACTGAACCGGCATGAATTGGCCAAAGCTTATGTGCAGAGACAGTGGAAATCTAGCAGGTTGGAGGTGAGGGGTGGGAGGGAGTGTGGAGACTGGGGTGGTGGTGGCTGTGTGGGGGTGGGGAGGTGAACACACACATGATGGGTGCAGCCCACACTCCCTGGGGGAGGAGCTCACTTACAACTTTCCCTCAAACTGTACAAAAGCAAGTTATGTAACCAAAGCATGTGTGCCCATATATTCTGAAACTAAAAAATGAAATGAAGAGGCCAAATGATGCAATCTGAAGTAGCTAGCCAACTTAGAAAGTTCTTCAACACTCAATACTGAATTCTCCAGATAGTTTTTCTGTCCTTATGCATATGAAAAGGATGTTTATGTCAGAACTTATATGTCACAGCAAAGCTGTAGTAGCTTGGCTGCTGATGGGACTGATTGGAAAGCACCACATTTACTGCTCTAAAATGTGAAAATTGCCTCTGAAAGAGGTTCTTACCTCACTCCTTGAAAGGTTTTCTACAGTCTGTGGGAAAGAAATCAACAATCAGTTGAGTTTCCTAGAATATCAGAGAATATTATCATTGCATGGTTGGTAAGTTTTCTTTTTTGTTTGTTTGTTTGTTTAGCAGGCCCCGGTCAGGTTCAGACCCACCAGCCCCAGAGCATGTGGCTGGCACCCTAACCACTGGGCTACAGGCACCCCCTGTAAGTTTTCTTTTAATAAAACTATCTTACCTCAGAGGATACACTGAGATCTTCCTTCTGTAAAGATAAAATACCACTTAGCTTGTATAGCTAATTCATTACTAAACATATTTTCTACTTAACTTTTATATCTTTTGTGCAGAGCTATCCTTTTATAAATTTAAGAAATAAAAAAATGTATGTTTTTGAAAGACCTTTAGAGGGTAACTGCTTTAATGTCTCTTATGTTTTGTAACTTTTTATGTATATTTTTATTTTATCTGAATTAAGACCAGGGTTTTTGATGGGTAACAGAAGAGGAGTTACTTCAATTTGTATTCTGTATTGTTATTATGAATATGAATATATTTGTGATGATGGTTGTGATTATTGCTTAGACCCATGTTGGGGTAGGCACATGTGAGCTCTGAACCAGTGCTCCACAGTAAGAGACACACACATTTCATAACTCCAATATTAATCTAGGTGGCACATGCCATCTTTGATGTCTGGGGTAGGCACATGCAAGTGCATTTGTGCAATATTATACTTTTCTGCTGTTTTTGTGTTCTTTTTGTTTTGTTTTTCTTGCCTTTCCTCTAGAGTTTGGTAGCACACGGGTGTAGAAAGCACTTGATCCAGCCTGGGGCCCTGGAGGAAACTTCTGGAATAGCAGGTGAACATAAATGTTTCTATGCAAGCCAAAAAAGTTTGGCTGAAATCCTTCACTATTTGTACCATAAAAATAAGTGTTGGTGATGTCATTCTCTATAAGTCAGCGGATAATCTGTTATATCTTAATTATTTGGGATTTTCTCCTTCACATACCTCCCTTGCAAGAGCAAGAGCCACCACGCAGGCGAGGATGAGAACCTTCATGGCTCCGCGTCCTGCAAATGGAAGACAAGGGCCCATGACAGATTTTCAGGTGTGTTTTCTTGTTTATGTACAGTCACTTTTCCTTTAAAAAGATTATGTTTAATAAAAATATCTGCATTTTAAAGAAAAATACTAATAGACGTTTTAAATGAAGTTTATTTTTGGAGATATGTAAAGAAATTACAATTCTTTACATAAAGACTTGTGAATTGAATCATTCTTTCAAAATACATACTTGGCACTTTTATCGCCAGCCCTTCTGGGTGCTGCATCTGCAGCAATAAACAAGACATTAAAGTCTCAGTCCCACAGGAGAAGACTTATCAGGAAAATGTATGCAAAAAAAACTGAATTTTACTTTTCCCTTTATTTTAGTAAACAGTTGCCATGAATACAATTACTCTAATCGTATCTCCTCAGAAGACCGAGATGCGAGATGCTCACTTTAACATTTTCTGTATTACTCCACGACCCTGATGTGTTCTCGAAAGGACAGGCTTGCTTCTTGTTCATTCAGAACCACCCGCAGCCTTCGTCCCCACACAGCGGGCAGTGGCCCTCCTTGAGGCCACCTGACTTCAGCGACCGACTGCACACTGTGCATATTCCTTTCTCACTGTCACTGTCACTGTGTGCCCTGTGCTCTGGGTGATGTCCAAGGGCTGGTTCTCCTGCCCATTCCCCAACCCTGGGCTGCCTCTTCTTGTGAAATATACTTTAACACTTTTGAACAAAATGTACTATTTATGATCTCTTTGCTAGACTGTATTGCATTTTCTGTCATTTATTAAAAACTAATGTTTGTGTCATACTATCACTTGACACTCAATTTATATTCTCAAAATTATAAATTAAGTTTCTGAACTAAAAACTCTGCATGAAAAAGTCTCTAATTGATCTGAAAAATGTCTAATATCTGAAATCTGAAAATAGTTTTCACTATCAGTGAGAATAAATATTGTTTTCAACTTTTCTTATGGATGTTATATAATTCTTTATTAATTTTACTTTGCCTAAGTCTTCCATAAGTTTTCACGTAATTGTTTTATTTTCAGGGTTCAAATAAAGGATGTTATAGATCATTCTATGTAAGGAAGCTCCCACAGTATTTTGTATATTTTATAATTAGTACTTTGTTTGTTTGTTGCAGTTTTTGGCCAGGGCTTGGTTTGAACCCACCACCTCCAGCATATAGGGCCAGCACCCTATTCCTTTGAGCCACAGGCACTGCCCTATAATAGGGACATTATAATGCCATTTGTAAGACAGCATTTTACTATTCACTGATAATGCTCTAACTACTTTACCTTTTATTTTTGTTTTTTGTTTCTAAGTTATTTCTGCTTCATTTGGAATTTTCTTATAAAATGGAACACTTTGTTTTTCTTTTAATTTGCCTTTTCATGTCACTATTGTAATATTTTGAAATATTATAAACTAGATGATAAACTGGAAAGCTGGAGGTTCTAGACAAGTTTGATAAATACATTCTTGGCATTCTTTTTTTTTTAAAGTCATTTGTACATAAATCATGTATACATTTATACCATTATGGGATTCAATGTGTATTGATTTATTGTACAAATAAGTGCTTACATCCTACTAATCAACATAGCCTTCACCTCATTACCCAATTACAGCATTAAGACATTTGTGTTCTATACCTAATAGATCCAACTTGTACACTCTTTTTCCAAAAACATTTTTTACAAACATTTAGAGTATGCACATCCCTAAACCACTTAACTCACTATGGTATCTTTCTAAACTATCTGCTAGATAAAACTTTCCCAATAATTATTTACCTTTTCATACGATGATTTAAAGATATTTGTTCTCATTGCTGCATTATATTAAATCAAATTGGAAGACTTGTTTAATTCAAGAAATTAATCTCCTCTTAATACTAAATAGACTTGCACTAAATATAAATACATATAGTTAGTTATTACATTTTCTTAGACTCATGACATCTATATACCATTATAATTTTTACAAAAGCTGTTACTAGGCACTTCAATTTTTTAACCTTACTATTGAAAATACTTTCAGTACTACCTTCAATACCTGTATTTGAAAGACTATATTGTAAGCAGTCATGTTCTTTCTGTAGCTCCAGCTACTTTGAAATAAAGCAGTAGGAGAAAATACCATGATTTCATGTAGGAAATCCTTACCTTTCCTTCAAGACAGAGGAGAAGATGCGAAGGTGAGGTGAGTGGTGAGGGTCTCTCTGCCTTAGCAGCCATTTATATATTGTACTTAATGACATGCTAATTGTGTGGTTTGAAATAAAATCAATAGTGAATTTCAATTCCAAGAAGTCCTCATAACTAGAAAGTTGTTTCTACCCATTATCTTTCCCCAGAAATTCTGGGGCACATTGTAACAAGGGAGCCATTCACAAGTTGATAAGGAAAACCTATCCAGGAAATTTAACTGTCCAATAACGGGACAATTACTGGAGGACAGGGACACTCTGACACTCTGGCCTGGTCCCCAAGTTTCTGTGGACATAATTAGGTGTCATTAGGGCGCAGTGGGCCTGAGGATTTCCGCGTGTGGCATCTGTCCACCTGAGCATAGGCACACAGGCCTCACAACGGCCCAGGAATGTGTGATGAACATTCACAGCACTTGATGGTGAAATGGTGGTGAAAATGGCGACACATCCATGGATGGCGTGTGACTGCTGGGACTTCCCAGACCCAGGGACTTGACTAGGAAAAAATAAACAACTCCCTTTAAACTAGTATTTTATTTGCAGAGGACTGAACTTTCCTTTATAATGGAATAGATCAGAGAAGAATCTGGCATCTGTCTGATACAGGCAGAATGCTCAATGAATCCATCATAAAAATTGTGCGAGTGTCCTGGGTATTTATTTACCTTATAAACATCGATTCTCTTTTTCTATTTCAGGCACAGAGTTGCAGTAATCATGATAGCCACTTTTGCTTAGTGCTGACCTTGTACCAGGCACTGAGCGCTGACGTCACCTTGTGTGATCTTCACAGAAACGTCATGCGGCAGCTCTCCCACCAAAGGGGACAAAGACACCAGAAGATTAATTAATTAGTTCAAAATTATTTTGTTTGTTAATGGCAGACATAATATTTAAGCCCAGTTTTTTCTTATGTGATTCCATCTGATCATATATAAGTCCCAGACGCCATATTTTAACCTCCTAAGATTTTGTTATAAAATTTACTTATCAATGTAGCATTTTAGCTTAAATGTGCTGAATTTAAAGTAAATAGAATTTTTTGTTTTTTTTTTTTTATGCTCATTTTGGCCAGGGCTGGGTTTGAACCCGCCACCTCTGGCATATGAGGCTGGCACCCTACTCCTTTGAGCCATAGGTGCCACCCAAGAGTAAGAAGAATTTTGAGAGATGATTAAGTGGGGGTTAAGTATTTTGGCTAAAGTAAATGCAGGAACTTGAAGGGTAATTGCTGCTTCAAGGATGCAGAGAGGGTGCACAGCTTACTAGGCCAGATCACAAATGCCTAGGAATTTCAGGTGTCATGTGACATAATACACTGGGAAAAATAAGATATTAGAGATATGAACAAAAGAAAAATTGCAAAATGTCTTGCATGATATGATTTTATAATACCAGGTGATCACCTGGTAGATGTTATATAATGTTACACAGCAGTATAAGATAGACATTACGACTTTATAATAGAATGGTGATCACCAGGGCTGGAAAGGGAGGAGCAGAGAGATGTCAGTTCAGAGGTAGTTATAGTAATGTAGGGTGAATAAGACCAGCTGTCCAATATGCAGCATGAGGAACATAATCAGTAATACTTTATTATATCATGGGTATTTGCTAAGAATAGAAAAAAGGAGCCATGTAAACTATGTGAAGTGGTATACATGTTAATTAGCTTGATTTTAGCAATCACTCCACTCTACAAACTATACATCTGGCAAAAGATTAAAATCCCAGAATCTACAAAGAACTCACAATAAATCAGCAAGAAAAAAGAAAAGAAAGACCCCATTAAAAAGTGGGCAAAATACATGAATGGAATTTTTTTCAAAAGAAGACAGACAAATTGACAACAAACATGAAAAAATGCTCACCATCACTAACCATCCAGGAAATACAGATCAAAACCACAAAGAGATGACACCTTACCCCTGTCAGAATAGAGTCTATTAAAAAGTCAAAAAACATTTACTTTTTGATGTTGGTGTGAATTCAAAGAGAAAGGAACACTTACACACTGTTGGTGGGACTGCAAATTAGTACAACCTCTATGGAAAACAGTATGGAGATTCTTCAAAGAAATAAATGTAGATGTTCCATTTGACCAAGCAATCCCACTCTAGCTATCTATCCCAAAGAGAAGGAGTCATTATTTCAAAAAAAAACACCTGCACTTGCATGATTATCCCAGCACAATTCAGTGTTGCAAAGATGTGGAATCAGCCTTAGTGCCCATCAATTCATGAGTGCATTAAGACTATGTCTAGACACATGCACACACATCATGAAATGCTACTCAGCCATAAAAAGAAATGAAATAATCTCTTTTGCAGCAACTTGTATGGAACTGAATATTGTTATAATTCTAAATAAAGTATCTCAGGAATGGAAAACAAACACCACATGTACTCTCCAATAATTGAGAGCTAAGTGATGGGCACAGGTGGGCATAAAGCGATGTCAAGGCCATTGGAATCAAGAGGGTGGGAGAGGGGATAAGGGGTTGAAACATGTGTATCAGGTAGAATGAACACCATGTTGGTGATGAGCACGTGAAAACCCCCAACGTAAGCATTATGCAAGGTATTCCTGTAATAAAAATATTTGTATTTCCTTAATATTTTGAAATTAGGCAAAGAAATATTGAAAATATATTGTATATCTTTAAAAGACATACTTTAAAAGGAGCAGAAATATTTGATTAATGTGAAGTAACAATGAATAAAAAATTAACAACCTATAATTACAGCCTACATGAGATTAGATATCGGATTGTTTTCTTTAACCAAGTAGGTGTGTACGCTTGCAATGTAATATAATATTAATAGGTCGAAAGAATTGTTAGGGTGGAGTCAGGATTGATTGAGCTGTGTCAAAATGACAGACCATGATATATTAGTTGAGCTAGAAAGTAGTTGAAGTACCCCAGGATACTCAAGAGGGCTGAATGACTAGAGATAATAAAAAAGGCAAAGAAAAACAATTTTTAAAAAAAGGCAAAGACAGGCCTAACAACTGTGAGCAGTCTCAACAAGTACAAGACTCAAAGCTCTGCTTACCATGGGGATTGCAGCTTAAGAAAGAAGAGAATCTCTGCATAATGGCCGGATTTCAGGAGTAACCGTGCATGCAGAATGCTAAAAGTGGAGGAAGTGAAGGTTGTTAACAGAAAAGAGGAAAATATATTTCATGTTAAATATCTGGTTTGCAGGTCTTTCTTCAGTTGCTCAGAATGTAACAATAAAAGGCACAATTCTTGCCTCTGAAGAGATAAAAACCTTCCTGGAAAAATAGCTGTAAATGTAAAATTTTAATAAAGCTGTAATCTGTTTCAACAGGCAAAAGGGGAGGACCTAATCTCAAATGGAAAAGTTAAAAAAATCTCTGAAGCTAATTTATAGCTTTCATATGTAGGGTATAACCCAACTATAGCACAAGAATTTGGGACGGGACGGGGAGGGAGGAAGTTGGGGTGGAGTGAGAGTAATTGGTGGGGCCACACCTACGGTACATTTCAGAAAGGTACAGGCCAACCTTACTAAATGCAGAATACAAATGTCTTCATACAATAACTAAGAAAATGCCAGGAAGGCTATGTTAATCAGTTTGATGAAAATATTTCAGATTATATATGAAACCAGCACATTGTACCCCTTGATTGCACTAATGTACACAGCTATGATTTAATAATAAAAACAATAAAAAAATAAAAATAAAAAAAGAGAAAAAGCGCAAACCATAAAATGAAAGATTAACAGATTACTTAACTTTAAAAATTTCTGTTCATCAAAAAAGGCCATAAAAGGGTAAAAGATAGCAACTTGGTAGAATGTATTAACAATAAATATCACTGACAGAAAATGAGTATTTTAAATATGTGAAAATTGTTACAAATCAATTGCATAAAGACAATGTGCTAAAAAGGGCAAAATCAGTATGGGCATTGGACAAACAGAGGAAACATGGGTGGCCAAATAAAGAGGAAAATATTACCAAACAAGTGTGTATTCAACAGAATGCAAACACAGACTGTGCTTGGACTGGATGATGTCAAACACTGGGGAAGCTACAGGAACAGTCACTCCTGCACACTGTTGGGGAAATGAAAATTTGGTCAACCAGTTTGGTACAAAAGGAAAAAAAATTCCCAATAAAGTTGAATGTCTACATGTTTTATGACAAAGTCATTCCAGTCCCAGATGTGCATCATAGAGAAATTCTTGTCCATGAGCCAAGGACATGCATAACATCATGAATATCAGTACTTTTCTAAGAGCAAAATATGAGGAACAACTGAAATATATATTTTATTATTATTATTTTTTATTAAAACATAGCTGTGTACATTAATGCAATCACGGGGTGCAATGTGCTGATTTTATATACAATTTGAAATACTTTCATGAAACTGGTTAACATAGCCTTCACCGCCTTTTCTTAGTTATTGTGTTAAGACATTCATATTCCACACTTATGAAATAACATGTTGAAACATTTATTAACAGGAGAATGAATACACAAATTTTAGTACATCTATTAAAAAGAATATAAATTCACTATAACTTTATATATCAACCTGAATGAATCTTGAAATTGTGGCTGCATTAAAAAAGAATTTTTCAGAAGAACAAGTAATTTATGATTCTGCCTACATAAACTTCCAAAGTAGGCAAAACAAAGAAAAACATCGTTTAGAGATATGTCTATGCATGCACGGTGAAAGTCTGAAGAAAAACAAGGAGCTGATTAACTCACAATTCAGTTTCTGGTTACTTCTGGTGGACGGAAGTGCACATAATGTAGGAGGCACTGTGGATTCCAAGGCATCAGTCATGCTCTGTTTTTTGGCTGAGCACTGGGTACAGGGCATTTGCTTTTAACAATTCATATATATTAAATGCCCTCCTTTGAATATATGATGCATTTCACAATGAAAAAGTAAAGATGAAAAAAAGACTATGTCCCTTCTTATTGCTTTTATTTTTTCTTGCCCTTCATTTTCAAAGCTTCATATTTGGCTCTTGATTCCCCCTATTTTCTCAAAATTGCTCTCTCCAAGATGACCAATAACCTTTTAATTAATAGATGCGAATGTATCTCATTTAACTGAGAGCTCTTCCTTTCTCACCACGTTGTCCTCTATTAGTTCCTTTGGAAAGCCATTTGCCTATTGCTTGTTTGCATTTAAAGACAAAAGAGGTAAAAAGTCACCTCTGAAAGTTAAATTAACTTTAAGCCCTAAAATGTTTATTTTCCATATTTAACACATTTTAGTTGATAAATAAATATTTAATGAGTGCACACGGTGTACAGAGCATTGCAAAATCAGAAAACCATCTCTATTCTGAGGTATATTCCTTGGCCCATCATGTATAATGTTATTTAGCAAAAATTAACAAAGGAATCATACCACAAAGGCAATTGAATGTGTCACCTTAATGTGAAATTTACTATTGAGCTTGCAACATACAGCTCTGAGCTTTAAATTAGCAAGCATTCAAAATGAGGGTTTTTCCCTAAATGGATAAAAACCCTGATGTGTTTTCCAAGGCCCACTATATTTATATTTTGGTTTTTATAAATATGTATGGGAGGTTTATATTAAAGATTTTGTAACTGTCAATTTTTTAATTTAATTAAAGATCTGAAAGAGTGCATTTTTTCCACATTTATAAGTCATACGGATTTCCTCAAATTTTCCAGAGGAGAAAAAAATAACTATATTTGGGTGGAGATAGAACATGGAATGGAAACTTTCAGTTCAAAAGGCTTTTCTTTTTTTTCATCAAGCTATGAACATGTGAACATGGAATTATAATTGAAACCATTTTGTATACTTCACCATCAACTTCATACTGAAAACAACATTTTACTATTTTAAGCAACAGATATGGAAAACTGTCACTAGTCCACAGGATTTATCAAATGCCTGCTCCCGCACCATGGTGGAGTGGCTGAGGAACTCGATGGCATGTTATTCAAGATGATGGGTACATGTTAAAGAGCTAAATGCAACCTACATGAATCTGACTATGCTTTGTAATGAACCCCAAAGTTTTTGAGATGGTAATGCAAAATAATTAAGATTAGCTGTTGTTATTATCTAGAGATGGTAGATTAAAACAAAATGTGGCTTTGGCCTTTTGTATTTTTAATTTTTATTGTATAGTCTCTACTGATGATTTAATTGAGTAGTGAAGTGACCCCCAGATGAGACAATGACTAGGTCAAAATCAAATATCTGAAGAGAATGTAAGGGCAGAAGGACCTTAGAGATGATTCATTTAAAATAAATCAGCTCTAATTACAGAAAATGTAAACTAAGGCCCAAAGAAGTTAAAATATGTACAAACCATGCAAACAGTTGAAAACAGGTCAGATCTAAAACCCAGGCCTCTGAAAGATCACCTCAATCCTCTCTCCTCTCAAGCCTTGTTCTGCTCTGGTAACTTGTAGGTAGAAGATAGGCAAATAGGTTCATAAATGAATTATGGAGAGTTGATTTTATATTTGGGTAAGTAGCAGTTAGATTATTGAATATATGAAATAGAAGTAAAAGAACTATAATATAGGTTTTTTCTAGATAGTTACATTTTTCCTTCTAAAATCAGGGTTAAAAATTTTAGCTGCATTTTATTGTTGGCCTTTTGTAAGTTTAATAAGATCTACGTCTTTGTATAGATTAAAGTCTCCTTATGGGAGACATAATGGGGTATATTACTCTTTACTGACATCTGGACCATCACCTGTTCATATCAGGGTCACATACATATCCTGGAAACATCTACAGATTTGGTAGCCCAATTCATCCCAGGCAGTGCTCAAGCATGCCTGTTGCTCCTTGACTCAACACCAAGGCTGCCATCCACAATCAATGGCAACCCCTCTGTAGTCATCTAGCATCCACTCACTGCTACTCTTCCCCACTCTGAGGGTTTTCCTCCCCTTTACTCTGCTTCTGTCTATTCTTTGTCCTTGTCAATCCTCCATCCTTCCTTTGAGTTGCAAATTACCAGCCCCCTCCCAGCTTCTTTCTTTCTCCAGGCAGAGTCTGGGGTCCATTAGAGCACGCTTTTGCTCCTATCTCTTCTTACCCCATTTCACTTCGCCACATCAATTCTACAAACTTTTTCACTCAGATACAATTAATCACCTTCTCCTTTTTCCTGTAATTTCCTGGGAAAATTGTCCTTACATTAAGTATGCGAGAATCCCAATGGGCTCCCAATCTCAGCTCCCAACCTCTCAAAGCTCCCAATCTCAGTTTTGTCTTCTTTGCAGCCCAGAGGCAAATCCTGCGGTTTTCCCTTGTGAGTTCTGATTTCAGTTCCCTTTGACACTAAACTAACCTCTTTCCCACTTCTTAATCTCTCTTTCTTTATCAGGATTCTGGTGGATGCTTGAGGTTAGCTATTCCAGTCACTAAGTTCCATGCTTTCCGCTCTTGCCTGACCCAAGTACACAGGCAATGAGAAGGTGAAGACTTGGTTTTGACTTCCGTTAGAGACGCAGGTAGCCAAGTAATAAAGGTTTTTTCCAACTAAACACAAAGTGAACTTTTTCGGTTATCTTCTCCCTCTTGCTCCCTTCCCTTCTGAAACATGAATGTGGAATCTAGGGATGTAGCAGCTATGTCATAACCACGAGTTTGTAAAGCAATATGCTAAGGACAGACAAATGGAAATTAGGAAGACATGTGAAAGTCAGATTTTGTGGAGCCACTGTGTGCGGTGCTCTGTGTCTGGTGCTACTTCTCTGTTTCACATTTAGCAAAAAGTGGTTTATCCTTGTCAAGCCTACTTCTACCCTTCTTCTTGACTTTTCAAACCACTGCATTAAATTGCTCTTGAAAAGATTGTTTCTAACTTCATTTAAGCTTTTCAGTTAACTTAATGGAGTTAACTGTAGCAGTTGCATTATTTATTTGTTATGGCTGCAGCAAGAGTTCAGTGTCATTATCACAGCTCACTGCAACCTCACACTCCTTGGCTTCAAGTGAGACTTCTATCTCTGCCTCCTGAGTAGGTGGGACGACAGTTGTATGCCAAAATGCCAGTTAATTTTCTTTCTTTCTTTCTTTCTTTCTTTCTTTCTTTCTTTCTTTCTTTCTTTCTTTCTTTCTTTCTTTCTTTCTTTCTTTCTTTCTTTCTTTCTTTCTTTCTTTCTTTCTTTCTTTTTTTTAGTTGAAGCAGGGTCTGGCTCT
>CAUYON010123271.1:0-23088 GCA_963573935.1 Arctocebus calabarensis | reverse complement strand
CAATGTCTTTATATAGTGATCAAGAAAATGCCATGAAGGCTATCTGTAACAGTACGATGAAAACATTTCTGAATGTATATGAATCATGCCCTATGATTGCACCAATGTACAGAATTATGATTCAATAAAATTACAAAAAAAAAATCTTTATCAGTTGACATCAAAGGGTTTGGTTTTGACTTTTCTTAACAAAAGAATGGTTTAAAAGGGAACTTTACTTCATACAGAGGCTATGATATATAGTCTAAAGTTTAGAATATAATTAAAGTTGTATTTATGTATTTCCAGTTTTTAGGACAGGAAGTTTGATATGGATCATACCATCTCATCTTGGGCACACTGACACTTTGGGCTAGATAATTTTTTTGCTGAGAATTGGGGATGCGGTTATCCTGTGCACCATAGGGTATTTAAGGACCATCCCTCATTTCTAGTCACTGAATGCCAGATCTTGATATTTAAATTTGAGTAATGTTAATTACTGGTGTGCTCTGTTAACCTGATATGTCTTTACCAATTTGCTTATATTGTATCTCTAGATTTATTAGATCTGTCTTTTGCATGTAGCATATAGTTGTCTCTTTTACAACTCAAATTTGATGATCTTTCAAAATAGTTTACTTAAAAAGTCCCTCAATGTTATTCTAAAAGGTGTTTCTGGTATGAAAGAGCTATTCTATGTTCTATATCTTAGTAGGGATGTAGGCTACATGGACATATACAATTTTCAAAATTCACAGGACTATGGGTGGCGCCTGTAGCTCAGTGAGTAGGGCGCCAGCCCCATATACCGGAGGTGGCAGGTTCAAACCCAGCCCTGGCCAAAAACTGCACACACAAAAAAAAAATTCACAGGACTATAAGCTAAGAGCATAGGTGTTCTAGTATGTCGATTACTACTTGCTAATAATTAATATAATATGATACAAATTTTGACTGGGCACAAGTCCTCTAATGTTTAACACTTTCAGAAACACATTTCATCTATGGAAATGCTGTTATGAAACAATGAATAGAATATGTTAACTTAGAGAAAACTCCAAGTTTTAAACTTTAAATTTAAAATTTTAAATTCCTGTCTGCTTTTCCACAACAAAGTTTTCTCAGGGTAGTCATTTTCTTTACTACCTGTCTACATAGGCCTGTGTTAATCAGCCTCTTCTCTGGAGTAAAAATACAAAGTTCTTACCTAATAAAATTGTTGAACTAGTATATTTCTGATAGAAAAGTTATTGTAGTCAAATGGTCATTTCCTAACATTTGAAAGAAAAGTTAAGAACATGTTCTAGGAACAAGAGAATAACAATTTCTTTTAATAAAAACCTCAATAACAGATTATTAAGGTGACAGACTTTTAATGAAGAAGAAAAAAAGAGTAGTTTAATTAGCTATAATCATAAAGTAATGTTCAAAGTATTTAATGAATATTTTCTAGCTAGTATGTTAGGGATATGCAATCTATTTTTTTTCTTTTTACTTTTAAAGAATATATATATATATATATATATATTTTTTTTTTTTTTTTTGAGACAAGGCCTTAAGCTGTCGCCCTGGGTAGACTGGGTAGAGTGCCATGCCATCACAGCTCACAGCAACCTCCAACTCCTGGGCTTAAGCAATTCTCTTACCCCAGCCTTCCAAGTAGCTGGAACTACAGGCATCCGCCACCAGCACCTGGCTATTTTTTGGTTGTAGCTATCATTGTTGTTTGGCAGGTCCATACAATGGCAGCTCTGGTACATGTGGCTGGTGCCCTAGCTGCTTGAGCTACAGGTGCCGAGCCAAGAATATTCTTTTCGTACTTTCAATTTACTGGATTATAAAAGATATTTAAAAGCCAAACCTAAGAAGTGAAACATTTAGAACAGTATAACAGAACAATCCAACCCACAAGGATGCTAGACTACCAAGTCTACAATGTGTGGTCTGTATAGAGACCCTTCTGATTAAAGCTTAGAGATTTTAAACCATTTATCA
Organism: Arctocebus calabarensis; assembly: GCA_963573935.1. NCBI lineage: Eukaryota > Metazoa > Chordata > Mammalia > Primates > Lorisidae > Arctocebus > Arctocebus calabarensis. Next base: position 21,111 of record CAUYON010123271.1, on the reverse strand, counting down.
CACAGTTTCTTATGTTATTTCTGTAGATACATTTTTTGATAAACATTCTAACGAGACACAATAATTTTTCCCTCCACAATAGAGTAATACTTTGGAAGATCAATAAATACATTTTGATGAAGGAAAACCAGTGCACAACAAAATTGAATAAACTATATCTGTTTCATATTTTTATATAAAATATTTAATTGGATGTAATAATTTAGAATATTTCTCCATGTTTATTTATAATTCTTGTCTCTTACAAACTTTACTTGAATTCTCTATTTGTCTCTTGTAAACTTTATTAGTAACTATTGTTATTAATTTTATTAGTTATTTTTCAAATTAGTAACAGGATTTGACATGGGCAATATAGAAAGAAATCATATGACTAAAGAAGCTTGATATTTCCATTGCAGAGTTCATGAATTTTTCAAAGTTACGTATTGCAACAGAAAATGGCAAACGTCTTGCAGTATTTGGAAAGGAGCTCTTTAAAAAGGTTAACTATGCCTTTGTAGGGATATAAGTCCTCAGAGATTTGCACAAAACTGGAATCTGTTTTATGAATGACTATTGATGATATTGAGGAAAACAAATTCTCTTTAAAACAGATAGGGTAATAAAATGCAAGGCATTTCCTTTTCTTGATATTTTAAAAATACTGTTAGCTTTTTAAAATTCACTTGAACTGTTACAGTTTAAAAGTATTGGAGGATATTAAGCCGAAATAGGTAGTGTTCTGCTGAAAAAGGACATATGTATGGCAAATATGCCTAAAGATTAAATTCCATGGAAAAAAATCATACAGTTTATGCTGCCCAAAGAATCTGGTTCTGCTTTCTATTATAAGGCATTGATGCATTAATCCAAATGATGAAAGTCTGAAAATAAATGTCCTAGAGACTTTGGTGTGCCTAACTAGGTTTTTGTTGAACAGTCTGTCCCAGAAATAAAATCAAATATATTACTGTCACCTAAATATGGTTAGAGGGCATGGAAAATATTCTGGTTTGATAATTTTATTAAATAAAAACTGTGGGTTTATACTCACAAGAAGCGGTTAGTAACATAGTCCTTTGCAATCAGATCCTAAAGCAAAATGGCTACTTTAAAGTTTAGGTGGAGCTGTGCTTGAGTTTGGGAAGTCTCTGGGTGTAGTCTTAGTGCATAGCCTCAAAATTTCTGCTTCTTTTTTAAAAATTGGTTTAGTGCAGAGAGACTTGTGAAAGTATGTAAGCCAAATACTAAAGATAGTGGTGAAATGTGGAGAGATCAGAAAAAAGATTAACTAAATTTTACTTAATGCCTTCTATTTTTCAAATATGTACTTAGGTTAAGTGGCATTCTCTGATTTGCAATTAAAATTCTGATTACTATTAAAATTCCGAAAAAATATACATAGCACAGAGAAATTATTCTGAGATTGTCTTTTTGAGTATCTACTTTCTTGTTTACAGTCCAGGTTTTGTTGTTGTTGTTGTTGCAGTTTGGCTGGGGCTGGGCTCGAACCCGCCACCCTCGGTATATGGGGCTGGCACCCTACTCACTGAGCCACAGGCTCTGCTCAAGGCTTCTTTTAGAAATAAAAACATTCTGTAAACCATTTTGTATTCTCAGTTCTGCACAGTTCCTAGCACAAAGTTCTCCATAAATATCGAATTACTTTACACACTTGTGTTTTCATGCAGAAAAGAAAAAAAGCACACAGCTTTTTTCTTAAAACAGGTAAACATTAGTAATATTTTGTATGTCATCAGTCTTTCAGCTGCCCCAAATAGCATGATCAGAGTTATCCGTAATATCTTCTTTTCCCTCCTCAACCTTTCTTTCTCTTCCAAACCTGCCCTCTGCACATTCAATCCCTGGGAAATAATCATTGACTGTTGTAAGTTCTATTTCTATTACCCAAACTGCCTTTCATGCAATCCCTTCTCTACTTCTCCACAGCTGCCCAGGTAGGTCAATACCACTCATTTTTCAGCGTCACTGTCTACCTCTCATCTGGAACCCTGCAATCGCAGCCTAGCTGGCCGGTCTCTCTGTGTTCATAGTCTCGTATGCTCTAATCCATCACTCACAGAGCAAGCAGTATCATAATTTTAAAAATAGATTTAGTAGTATATCTGTCATGCTTAAACTAAAAGGAAGCAAAATATTTATGATTCCTTGTTGTTTACAGTACACAAACTTAACTGTGATAAAATGAGATTTAAATTTTTTTTTTTTTTTTGCCACTTTCTTTTTTTTATTGTTGGGGATTCATTGAGGGTACAAGAAACCATGTTACACTGGTTGCATTTGTTAGGAAAAGACCCTCTTACAATTGTGTTTTACCCCCAAAAGGTGTGGGTCCTGATTTAAAAATTTTGTTAATATTTATGTCAAAAGTTCTTATTTTCCATGAATTACTCATAGGTATCTGAAATATGTTAGTTGACTCATTTTGATAATAAAAAATAGCAGACATCTATTTTAAAAACTGGTAACCTATTTAGAATTCATCCTGAGTGTAAAATTATCCTGAATAAACAAATGTCATTTCTCTTCAGGTTGGTGGTTTTTGCTATGTTTGTATAATCTTAAATATGAGCTGAAGAATTACTTATTTGTCAAGTCTCCTTTAAATCTATTTTCAATGGCGACATCCACTGTAAAAACTTAAAATAAAAATAAAAGAAGAATTGGGTGGCGCTTGTGGCTCCAGGAGTAGGGCACCGGCCCCATATGCCAGAGGTGGCAGGTTCGGGCCCAGCCCTGGCCAAAAACTGCAAAAATAAATAAATAAATAAAAGAAGAAGATTCTACATCACTCAAGCGGAAATACATCAATCATGGAAATGAGCAAGCTGCAGGTCCAGGTCAATACCTTCCAGCCCATTAAACAGAGGCAAGGAAAGCAAGTTTGTTTATGTTCTCTATGCCAGAGAGCAAGATGAATAGCAATAGCACAAGTCTCTGACCACAGCTTGTCAATAATAACGTAGAAAATTATCAATCATTAATCCATCACAGTCCTACTTATTACTGAACTTCTGCATTAACAGGAAAGGAAATTTAATGAAATAAGTTAAAGAGCTTTGGTTTAAAAAAGGTATTAGATTATAACTAAAGACGGATCCTAATACTAATGAACCTAGAAGTTTAAAAGGAATCCTGTGGTAGGTTATGAAAGAAATTATATCCCTAGAAGAAATTCTAAGGTCTACTAATTCCCTAGAAACATAGACTTGCAATTCTAGTAGCTGCTCATATTTGAGGTAATAGGAAATTCCAGAGTGTTTTTAAATTATTGCTGAATATAAACAGAGGAGGAATGGCTATTCATTCTGCTTTCCTTAATAAAGTAAGACCCAACAACAATTAGTGTAAGCAAAATTCTCTTTATAGACTAAGATAGTGTTTGGCATTAATACAATCAGTGGTTTCTTATAGGACTCTGGATGATATAATAAACTGGGGGTGAAGTTTCAGTGGTTTAAACCAGAAGGCAGACTGTTCACTTGTGAGTAACTATAATACGAAATGTGGTCCATCTGTCATTTTTATCCTTCCTTTTCTCTGAGTAGATATATGGATGGCATTGCACTTTATTCCTTGAAGCATGCCTAGGAATATGTGCAGAGTCAAAGATTCATGAGGATGCTCTATCCTTTAGCTTCATGATATGCTTCGTAAGTTTTTAATAATTTATATTTTATTTTTGACTTAGATTAACTACAAAATCCCTGTAGTGCATTTTACATTCTTAACACAAATGCCAATTTAGATGAAGATCTAAAAAAATAGAACTAGCTAATCAAAATGCTTTTTTATTATGGGCTTTAATATGCACAGCTCTTTCCAATTTCCTTTTGCCAAATCTGAATCTTTCAGACATACACAATGTTATTGCTGTTGTTTAGTAAGGATAGCATATAAATAGAAGAAGAGAAGACCCGATTTGTTTTTCCTGATTACAGAATGAATCATGAGGGAAAAGAAGCTGTTCTTCCAATCAATAACATTCAGCATTGTAAAACTTGAAGGTCATATTTAAGGTTGAAAACAGAGTAAAGTAATAGTTCTTAACCAATAGCACTTATATGAGCCTCCCCCAGGTGACAGCACCTATGGTAGGATATTATATTTGATAATTCATCTGGAATATAGTCATCCATTAACCTCTGAAGAATCAGAACTCTATGGCAAGCCCAAGACATGCCTCATACAATCATATCTCCATTACTTTCAGTGGCAAGACAGCATAAAGCCATGAATATGAATGTATCTTGAAGTACTTCTGATAAATTTTGCAGGAAGGCACGTTTGGAATACTTATGGGCTCTTAAGAATTAATTAAATTTAAAATATTTTATATTTAAATGAAGTAATGGGAAAATTGCATTTGGCTGTCTCTGAAAAACATTTCAATAATACTATGCATTTGGTTACTAAAAAAATGCAAAAAAAAAGATTCAATAGTTGTGTAATATCTCCATTTTCAGCTAAAATGATATAAGATTATACTATATTTCCAAAAAGATTGAAATTTAGAGAATAAGTGCCATCCTGAAGCTACCATATTATTGTATCAACCTATTTGCTTTAAGCTGGATCAAAAAGTTAGTGTAAAAAAAACCTCTTTTTTGTATTTAATGATGTAAATCTTTGGTTACATTTTTCATTTTAGTGTATAACTATAGTATACTGCATTGCTACAGCAATGTATTAATACATAGGTATATAGTGAATGTGAAACTGACCACGTGTTAACTTGCCTTAAAATGATGGTCATGAGCTCTTTTGTTTTAAAGTTGAGTAAAGTGGCAAACCCAAAAGTAAGTCCAATCATTCAGAGTACTTCCAGTTATAAGAATAGGCTTGAAAGAGGCATTTTAAAATAAGTGAATAACCTTTCTAGAGTTGTAAAAAACAATGATTAGCAAGAAAAAGACATTTTCTAGCCATTCAGAGATTTATTCATACTTTGATTACTAAAATATTTTTCCAGCTCCTTTAAATTCTGTGCTTAAAGAAACAATGCTTATGGCTGAATATATCAGCGTGCTGTTCTTTCGTCTGTTGTTGGTTTAGCGTGGGTTCATTCACTTGACAAACATTGTCAGCAGCTTTTCATTTTAATTTAATTTTTGCTTTTTAAAATTATGCATGCAGGTTGTTTTAAAAGTCAATCAGTTCTCCTGGCTTATTAATCAGTAGAGTAACACACTGCTGCTCCCACTCCTCCCTCCCTGGAATTCTGAACCCCATAGGCTCAAGGCTTGTTCTTACTTCTTTTAAAATTTTTAGTTAAAATATTTTTGTAATACTTGTTTTCAGTATTTCCAAATAAGAAGTTTTTACTGGACTTCTTCATTTTTGGGTTTCAGAGTTATTATTGAATTTTTACTGTGAATAACGAGGCTCTGGTTCTGTGAAGATTTCTCTACTTGTAGACTTTCACTTAGAGTTTTCTGTAAAACTCTCCAGTGGCAATTGAACTTTCTGTTTCAGATGCCGTTTCTCGGGTTCCATCCTTATAATAGAGAAGGTTCATGCCTCTGTTACCGTGAAGAAGGGACTGTGAGCATGCAGTGGCGTGTCATACAGACTTCCAGCCTGGCCTTCAATTTCTAGCCCCACTTGTTCCCCTACATCAGAGCGATGATCCCCGAGCATTTGTGGGGTTTCTGGTGGCAGTCAACTCAACTCCCTGGAGTTAGCCCCTCCCGGCTTCAGCTCAGTTTTTAGGCATCGATTGCACACAGCTGTTTGCAGCTTACAAATTTTGTCACTGCACGGTTTCTCCTGATCTCTTTGTACTTGTGGGATTATGCGGTCTTTTATCTTTTTCCTTCGTGTGTGTGAGGTTTTAAAAGAGAACATGGGTATACAAGTGTTCATTCTAATGTGTTTGTGTCAGTTTTTTCTGTCTGCTATAAATTTGTAAGATATACTTAATTCAAATGTAGTATTACAAAGAACGGTTTTATAGGATACAGCTCATATCTTTATGATCTCTTCTGTTTGTAAATATTTTTAATCTATTCTCTTTATGTCGACAATTTATCTATCTAGACCACTAGTTCACTTCTTGCTTCTGTAATAGATAATTTTTGCACATGCTTAATGATAACACTGGATTGTGGTAACAACATAAACAAATGCTCATTTGATGTTTTCAAATGGTTACACAAAGCCCAACTCATTAGTCCTCTTTCTAGCCCTGTGGAATTCCAAGAAGCAACTTCATGCTTTCAGATAGGATAGCTGAGCTACTGAGGAACCATGAAATTTCTGAGGTCACCAACAGCACGTTTAAGGTAATAGAATCAAATACTTCTGACCTCGATTGCTTTACTATAACCATTAGACACCACTCAATTCTTTACAGTTGAATTCACCCAAGTACGATGGAATACTTGCCGAGAGAATTAATCTTCCCTATTTCCCAAAAGCATTTGAGAACAAGAAAATTATACATTACAAGCATAGCCTATAGATAGTACCAAAATTTCACTTGGAGAAGGCCTACCCATCTGGTATATTTTTGCCTCATCAATATTTGTCAAAGATTCAAAACAACATAGTCCTCTCTTGGGCAAAACAGGCATTTGTTTGTCGAAGACGTGCAAACCAATACACATGCTGTCTTTCCACTCAACCGTATAATGCAGCGCTTTGCCATCTCCATTAAGAGACTGACTTTGTACCATACCATGCATTTTCTAATATTTCTATCTAAATGCAGATTTCTACATTCCATGTGTACCATGTAGCCAGGTTTCCCATAAAAATACCAGCAGGAGAGGGCATTGAAATTCCCTTTGCATATTAAAGAAATCTTTCTGAGATTCCTTCTTTTATTTGTTTTATCAACTCAAGCAATAAACAAGAAAATTAGAGTTTCAGTAGTGATGGAAAAGCTATTTATGATTTTTATCAGCCTTGCTGCTTTTTCTCCTGCTTAGATAATTTACAGATTCTTAACAGCAAGTCAGTTTAAAATGTTCCCTCTGGAAAATGAAATAAGTCTAGCTGTATCATTTCACCCAAGCACTATAGTATCTATTAACTGGCGACAGCTTCACTTTGAGTAACATGCCCCCTGAATGCTTATCTTCTCAATATCTACAACACACATAAAATATGTCCCATAGGGATAGGTTCCACTTGAAAACATTATTACAAATTCCATAATATTTTCCAGCCTATATTTTACTGGCATGCTTGGGTCAGTAGTACAGTCAGAGCCTAACAGACAAAAAGTATGTCTCTTTACAGTTATTGCAAAATTTTTAACAGAGAAAGTATATTTGAAAATGACTGTCACCAGAATTAAGCAAATTTCCAACTAGCTTAATATATGTCATTTACTGAAGCTTTCCATATGCTCATAGGTGATTTAGTGTGTGAGGAATAAATAAAATACATGATGAATAAAGGAGTACAGGGAATTAAAAGAATACTTCTAGCTCTGTAAGTGCAAACATAAAGGTTAACAAAAAGTCTACACTTCCTATATTTATTCTGTAAATGTATTTTCTAAAATCCATATTACCTTTAAAAATATTATATTATAAAAGAAAGCCAAGATATATAACATATACATTCATACATTAACATACAAATGAGAGTTTATATCTGAGGTAAAGTCCCTAATTTAAGCAACAGCAGTGACTTAGAATGTTGAAATAATTTGAATAAATTTGACCTCATCCAGGTTGAAGAATATCTAAATTGGAATTGCTGCAATGAGCTGAAAACCATTTATTATTTTCATAAGCGTATTTTTTTTGCACTTACTTAGATATCTTACATCAATAGCATAAAATCAGTTTTAGAGTCCATTTTTTATTGTTCACACAGATATGAATTCTGTAACTTTTAAGACCAAGTTTTTAAGAATATAATTTATATTCCTATATATGCACCTTTCTTTCTATTAAATATGGCTTTTAGCTTTTTCTTAATTCACTGTATCTGCAACAATGAGAACCTGTGTGAGAAATAAATTAAATTCTATAGGTTTTTTTTTTTGTCTCCAAGTGCCAAACTTATGTCATAATAAAATGTATAGATCTGTGACATTGTTGTATTCACATATCTTAAAAAAAACTTCTAATACATTTCCAATAAGGGAGGATGCAGCATGCACTTCACTTTGATTTAATTTTTTTAAGTGGAAATAAAACAGAATACATTAGGTATTTCTGAACTTCAAGGAGTAGCAATTCCAATTCGGTCAAGATGGGCAGCGTTTGGAGGACCTGGAGGATCTATCCGTCCTGCTGTGTGGATATGAGATGGTCCAGGGACAGAGGCCCTAGTGAGATGTTAGTGATCTGGAAAATGGCATGGGAGCCAATATTTGACTCTGCATATATTCTCCTTAGTGGTAAAGAGAATCTTCTAATTACTACACATTTCAGTTATTAATGGGATATAATTTATGCTTTTCAGTATATTACCTAGAAAAACTGCTTGCTTATGTGCACTTTATTCTATGGATCCTTCCGTAGCAGAAGCCCAGTAACATTTACCTTACCTATTTAATCATTTCATTCTATTATTTTATTCTGTTCAGCTGGCAAAAATAAATGCAAAAATGCTCTCCGTGGCTTTCTATGGAAAAACAAGATTAAGTACTATCATGGTGAGAAGTCCATGTGTGTCATAGATTTTTAAAAGGATTTAGCATGGAAATCAGTAGAAAAATGGATGATTTTCACAGCTTCCAGAGGAAGAGGTTGGGAATACTAAATCGAAAGAGAGCTTACTACGAGGCCAAAAAGGCAACTATTGTTGGCAGCTTTAAAATGAAACGAAACACCTCACTTCCAGCAGAAGGTTGCACACTGTCCCTGGTGAGACAAAGAATTAAATACTTGTCACAGGTGATCTATGGCTGACATTCCGAACAATATGGCAGAGGAAGGTTGCAGACCGCTCTGGTAGTTGTTTTCTCCCAGTTGTGCAATGAAAAGCCAAGGATAAAGCTTCACCTTCCTGGTCTTTTCACCTTCAGACTATCTTTTCTAGTTTATCTATGGGAATGTATTTGACAGAAGAAAAAGTTTAACTTAGTTACTCAAAAGCTGTAATGATGCATGTCCATAATTTACAGTTGAATACTCTTTTGCTTGAAATTAGAATACTGTGGCAATATTAATCCAGATTAAGTACTGTGATTTCTTAGTTTGGGGTCTCTGACAGCAAACGTTCATCAGCAGAACGTGATATAAAGTATTGCAGGTATAAATATATAGCATTTTACTAAATACCCCTAACTGATCCCCATCTACTGTAGATGAATATCATTGTAATTCAGGGCAGGCCTTGATTCCTGAATTGAACACTGGCCATTTGAACGTGCATGAAGAAGGACAAGGAAAGTCTGTTGAAATGTGGTCCTTCTACTTTTCCCTTTTCACTTCTTATTTTTTACTCTTACTGGTGAAGGAAGACGTTTGGACTCAACTCCGTGGGTTATTATTTACATTACTGAAGAGTTGGGAATGTCTGCAATTACACAATTGCACAATTATTTTGTTGTTCTATTAGCATATAGAGCTACTTATGCCAAAAGCAGAATCTTAGGTTATATTTCTATTGAGTCATTTCTACAATTTTTGTCATAGATAAGTGTGTGGTTTTAACTAGGTATAGAATTAGCAAATCTAAAGTAACAAATGGCTCACACTTTTCTTAGACCACTTTTCTGTAATATTGATAAGGTCAACCAGGCTAATGTAACCTAGTATTTTATCAGAAAATTGACCATGTTGTAGCTAACCTTCAGAAATTTGAATGAAACTTTTTCTAATAAAATTTTAGTTAACTATAGATTGCAATGTGACTCTTGCTTACCTATATACAGGCATTATATACAAACACTCATAGACATATGTATACTTACACTGCTACAAATTAATTTCAATCCTCTCAGCCTTTCACAGTTATTGTTATTTTCAAACCTTTAAAATAAGTCATTTAAAACCTCAAAATTTCTACAACTCTCTCCAATTCATGGCCCAGAGGAAGCAATGGAAATACACTAGATTCTACTCCCTATACATAACCATATGGTTTTTGTTTTTAGCTCAGTTAAGGATTTAACAGAATTACATTACAAAAGAAAATGTGGGCATGTGCAATTTACAGAGTAACTGTATCCACTGAGATTATTCTTTAATAACATTCTAAGTAATTGTTTTCATTCTGAATAATCATAATGACCAAATTTACCACCTCCAACGCTCCAGCCTCAGCTTATCCTAAGTCACCTTGTTAGTGTGATCTCCTACAAGACTGGCCAAATGTCATTTCTCACTGAAGCCTATTCTCCTGTCTAATATTCAAGCCCACCCCACTTTCTGGCTCTTCTGATCTCACTTGCCCTGCTTGAATACTTTTTTCATAGCACTATTACCTTGTAGAAGAGCATAACATTTATATGTTTTACATTTACTGTTTGTTATCTGTCTCCCCACATTACTAAAATGGAAACTCCACAAAAGCAGGGTTTGTTCCTTGGGTTTATATTCTTGCTGGAAACAGGACTGGCGTCAGGTACATACTCAAGAATTAGTAGCTGAATGAATTTCATGTATATTTCTCTCTTGCTATATGTTGGTCATATATCAAGTGGCAGGCTTTGTTTTTTTGTAGAGACAGGTCTTTCTACGTTGCCCAAGCTGGGTTTGAACTCTTTGCCTCAAGCAATCCTCTGGCCTTGGCCTCCCACAAGTGTTGGGACAATGAGTATGACACTCTTCCGGTTGAAATGGAGCCTTTTATTTGTGTTTTCATCTTCAGGCACCAAGGATGTGGGAAGCTTTTTCTCAGTGTTTCCATTATTGTCAAGGCATGAAAGGTGAACGCAGCAGATGGTGACCTGACACAAAAAGTTCCATCTAGAAGCCAAGAGTGGCTCTCCTACTCATATCACATTGGACAAGGCAGTCATACGGTTAAATTATTTTTTCAGGACAAGGAAGTGCCATTCTGTCATGTGAACAGAAGGGAAACAAAAAATATTTGAATGAGTGCTTAATGGCCAACGTACCACAGTAAAGTTTATTATTTCTTTTAAGTGTCTGGAAACATATTTTTGCATGAGGTGTAAGTATACTTCTGCTAACGCTGAATTATTTTCTTAAAAATTTTACAGTTTCAGATTGGGCAAGGTGCCTCACACCTATAATCCTAGCACTGGGAGGGTGAGGCTGGTGGATTGATTGAGTTCAGGAGTTCCAGACCAGCCTGAGCAAGAGCCAGACTCCATCTCTACTAAAAATAAAAAAAACAGCCCTGCATGTGTTGGGCAGCCTCAGCTACTCAGGAAGCTGAAGTAAGAAGATTGCTTGAGCCCAGGAGTTTGAAATTGCTGTGAGCTACAATACCAGAGCACTCTAGCCTGGGCAACAGAGTAAGATTCTGTCACAAAAATAAACAAACAAAAACAAAACAAAACAAAACAGGGCGGCACCTGTGGCTCAAAGGAGTAGGACGCTGGCCCCATATGCCGGAGGTAGTGGGTTCAAACCCAACCCTGGCCAAACACCACAAAAAAACAAAACAAATTTTACAATTTTACTCATGATATGAATATTTCTGTAGCTTACTGAAATCCTTACTGGAAGTGTCATAGAGGAAAGATTAGATGGCAGGTACCCAATAGAAGGAAAATAGATGCAACTACAAAAGTTAATCTTGCCTGGTTCATTCTCTGTGTCTCAGGGTATTCAATTTCTTTTTTTCTTTCAGAAGAACTGACCACTAAAGTAAATTGAGAACCAAAAGTGTCCTGAATGCTTTTTTTCTCTTTCTCTTTCCTCTGTGTCTTCTGCCCCTCTTTCCTTCTTTTTTTTTAACCACTTTCATTTTTCCACATTTCTCCTAATATTTACTCTTCTCTTCTTTTGATAATGACAATAATTTAATTTAAAAATTTTATATACAAAAATAAATTCAGAACAAAACATCAGAGTTTAGAAAAGAGACAATTCATTGAAATCTATGAATCCAGTTTTTGTCATTATAATTTCTCTCTCACACACACACCTGTATGAAAGCTCCTACACACGTTTATTGATTCAAACAGGATTATACTATATGAACTGATTTGTGGGGCTTTTAGTCCTCATCAAATATATTGTGAATATCTTTTTTTTAAAACCAATTAATTTAATTCTACATCTACATTTTAATGTTAGCAGAGTAATACTCTGAACAAATTTTGAACATTTAACCTACCACCTTCTTTTTGTATTTTGGTAAAACAGATATATCAAGTTGCCAATTTAACTGTTTTTAAGTTTACAATTCAGTGGCATTAATTATATTCATAATGTTGTACAACCATTATCCCTATTTCTAGAATGTTTTATCACCCCAGGCAGACAACTCTACTCACTGTGCAATCACTTCCTATTTTTCCCTTCTCCCAGATTCTGGCAAACTCTAATCTTTTTGCCTCTGTGAATTTGCTTCTTTTAACAAATATACATTGTGGAATTATACAATGCTTGTTCTTATGTGCCTACCTCATTTTACTTAATGTAATATTTTCAAGATTCATCTGTGTTTAACATATTTCAATGTTCCATTCCAATTTATGGCTGAATAATATTACACCATATATATAGGCTACATTTTGTTAATTCACATGTCTACTAATCCCATGGGTTGTTTCAACTTTTCAGCTATTCTGTATAGTATCTCTATGAATACCATTTTACAGGCATCTTTTTAAGTTCTTGTTTTCAGCTCTTTTAGGTATATACCTAAGAGTGGCATTTCTGGGTAACACAGTAATTTTGTACTTAACTATTTTTCCAATAGCTGCAGCATTTTATATTCCCACCAGCAGTGCATAGGATTCCAGTTTCTCCACATCTTCATCAACACTTGTTCTTTCCATTTTTAAAAAAATTATAGTTTACCTAGTGGGTGGGAAGTGGTATCTTACTGTGGCTTTGATTAGCATTTCCATAAGGACTAAGGCTGTTCAACACCTTTTCCTATTCTTGTCAGCCATTTTGTATTAGATTTCTTTGGAGAAATGTCTATTCAAGTCCTTAGCTCACTTTTGAATTGCGTTATTTGGTTTTTTGTTGTTTAGTTGTAGGAGTTCTTTGTGTGTTCTGGATATCATGCTCTTATCAGATACATAATTTTCAATTGTTTTTTTCCTTCTGCATGCTGTTTTTCCACTCACTTTATAGTGTCTCTCTCTCTCTCTCTCTTTTTTTTTTTTTATTAGCAGGCCTGGGCTGGGTTCAAACCCACCAGCCCCAGTGCAGGGGGCTGACGCTCTAAGCATGGACCTACAAGACCTACATGTGCCTAGCCCACTTTATAGTGGCTCATGTGGGTGGCACCTATGACTCAGTGGGTAGGGTGCCAGCCCCATATGCCGAGGGTGGAGGGTTCAAACCCAGCTCTGGCCAAACTGCAACAACAACAAAATAAATAAATAAATAAATAAATATAGTGGCTCATGTAAATTTTTTTTTTTTTTTTGCAGTTTTTGGCCAGGGCTGGGTTTGAACCCACCACATCTGACATATGGGGCTGGTGCCCTACTCCTTTGAGCCACAGGTGCAGCCCATTGTGTAAATTATTTTTTTCACTAACTACAGAAGGATGTTTAGATGGTGTCTAATTCTTTGAGTACTATTGGCAATCTTGCAATAAACATTCTTATACTTTGCATCAGTACATTAATTGCTGAATTATGCCTTTTAGAAATTAATTTGATGGGGACAGTCTATCCACTTTTAAAACTTTTGATAATTACTGACAAATTCTCTCTATTCATATTATTCACCAGCACTATAGAGAAATACCTCATTCTCCTCACATTGTTAAATATTATCCTTACTTTTCATCATTTCATACAGTAAAAGAATATTTTATGTTCATTGAGACGACATTAAAATATATGTGGAGGGAATTTTTGGAAACAATTTTTTAAAAATACACTGATTTTTAAATGTAATTGTTAAAATTGTTAATTATAGAAATCCAGACAAAAATTTGAACAGTAAATGTAAAATAACTAATAGCTTATTATTAAACTAATAATCATTTACAAAGTTAATAGTCATTCTCTAATTAATTCACTGTTCCAATATGAATTTTACTTTCTCATTTGCATAAATGAAAGTACAACTAATAAATAATTCCTATGTGTAAAAAGAATGTATTACCATATGAAAAATAGGTACTACGCATATGCCAATAAATAGTTCCACATGGCAATTTTTGTTTTTATATATTCTCAAGTTTTATGTGGAAATTACTAAAGCAAATAATTAATACCTTAAGACATAATCATCGAGATAAAGTGAATGAGTCATTTAAAATCCGATAATTGCCTGTAGAAAATATTTAGAAAAATGAAAGTAACTGAAAATATTCAGAGATAAACTGTCAATGCTTCTTGCATATAAAATATGCAATTTGTTTAATTTATAAACAACACAACAGTTCAGATTTATGAAAAATGGAAGAGTAGACTTAACCCTTATATTGCCCTTTATGTTAATCTGTGAATGAAAAATGTTATAGCCAGAATGATATGGAGAAAGACATCATGAAGTTTTATACTCATTCTAGGTATTTAATTTGCCTTCAGCCTTACTATCATTATACCCTTGGGCAAATTATACATATTTCCTCAATTTCATTACCTTCATCTGCAAATAAAGATAATATCAACATCATTGGAAAATTGTAGGGATTAAATGACAAAATCATACAAGATATATTTCCCAGAAAGCTGACCACATTATGTATCATCAATATAATACCTATATAAACGCATATCTACAGGATGTCTATAAAGTTTGTGTGCAATTTACTCTGTTAAGCTATTTTAAATTGCACACAAACTTTATGTCCACCCTGCATAGTAGTTTTTCCTTCAAATAAATGCAATATATTTATATGATCCATAATACATGAAAGGAAAGATCAAGATTTTCCGTGTGCGGCTTTTCTGCAGAAATATGTAGATGAAGCTTTTTGTGCTCTAGTTTGATGTTGATTGTTCTTTGATTTTATTTAGTTATTCGGTTTTGTTAAAATGTTTAACAGTAGCTTGTGGCGTTACTTAAATAATGAAGGATTTGATTCTGAAAGGAAAAGCATCTTTATCTTTAATTCTAAGAATTGTATTAATGTCAGTGGGAGGTTGTTGTGGCTATAGTGGGTGGGGAGGCAATAACAGGAATTCCTGTGTAACAACTAACCAACAGGTCTTCTCAAGGAATTCCATCTGTCCATCCTATTGAGATGTTTCAATTCAGCTCTGCAGACATCTATACTAATTAATGCGTGGAGTGTTTACATAGATTATGAAATAGACTTTGTTTGTTTTTAGAAAATGTAATACCTTGAAAACCATAGTTGATCCTATTTGGAGGCAAAGATTTTATGTGATAAATGAAACTATCCTCCTAAATGTTATATGCCACTATCATTCCTGTTCTGTGAGTTCCTGATTTCAGGGCATATGATCACAGACCTGGCACATGGTAGGCATTTAATAAATGTTTTTCAGAAATATGTCAAATAGGTAAACGTAATAAAAATAGGATGAAGACAAATAATTATGGTTTCAGTCATTCTGTGAGCCTTCCAAAGTAGCTCATGAATCAATAATCTGTTTACTAGATAAGGTAACAAGGCATGTGAATTTTTCCTGGAAACTCCACTTTATTAATGATAAATTAAAAAACAAATCAAGAGCCACTGCTTTGAGAGCATGCCACCCCCTCATGCTCAGATGTGCTTTCTTCTGGCCTTGCTGATTACTGGCCAGGCCTGGGAGCTCTTTGTGCTTACCTTGAGCCCACAGATTTGCTAAATCCCATTGCCCTCTCCTGCCAATCCACTATATTCAACAGTAATGATGAAATAGAAAAACAAACTAAATAATGATAACTTCATTATTTTTTTTTAAACTGCAAATAGAAATTTTGAGAAATACATTGAAAACTACCAGATTTCATTTGTAAATGTAATCTCCATTTCTCATTCCTTCCCTACTCTATTTATTGCTTATTGCACTTTTCATTTGCTCTTCTGAGTCTGTTTACTTCTTCTCTACATTTCCTTTGAGAGCTATCCTCACAAAATCTGGGGATTTTGAAGAGTTCAGAAGGGCTGTTTGCAGAGTTATCTCATTTGGCCACGTTTCCCATGGATCCTTATGATAGAGAACACAGTCAAAAAGGTAGCATCTGTGATCCTGGGGGGAAGGAGGTGCCTGTTCAGAGATGCTTAATACTCTACAAGCTTATTTTTAAAACGCACCATTTGGGCCTCCAACTGACTCGGCTCTTGGGCTTGCTTCTTGCTGCTTTCCTGTTGAAAAGATCCGTTGTCAAAGCCCTTAAGCCCAGTGGTGATAACTGCTACAGAAAAATACTGGTGATAGAAAGATATATTTTCAATAACCCTTGACTTTTATTAGTTCAGCCACTGCTAAAATAAAGGGTAAGTGGGCCCTTGATATTTTAAATCTTCCATGTCCCCTCCATTTACTTCCCAGGTCAGCATTCTTTACTGATGAAAATTCTGGTGTGGATCTTGGTTAGCTGTCATAGGAAGAGATGTCTGCAACATTATCTACCTCTGAGCTTTGGCTGTAATCCCCCAAAGTGTAAGATCAATAATGGTATCATGAGCTTTGTAGTGGTTTCCTTATTTTCATTATATCTAGAAGCCAAGTGTCAGATTAACAAATCTTCAGTAGCGTGCACAGAGGGTAGAGGTCTTTTGCAACAAAGGAGAACAGCACTGTTTTGTATAAAATTTTAAACACAATTAAGGATATTTTTAAAATGCCATGTAAAACATCTTAGAAGAGTTCTGTAGCTTTGGGTCAATGTTATGGGTAAAGTTTTAAAAATTCTGTTATTCTTAAAAATGTTACTAGCCCATATTTTTTCAGTCTCTTTCTACATTGACTGATGGTAGCAATTAACTTTATATGATAAGAAGTATTTAGCATGGAGATGTCTGGAACTAATGTTATAATTATTAACACAATTTCAAGTTTTTTCAAGGGCTTTAATCTAATTGTTCATGTATTGTAAAACAGCAGATTTTTACTTTACATTGAGAAAATTTTAGCCAAAGCATTTGCCAGTAAATTTAGTGTGGACCTTCCAATATGTAGGGATGAGTTAGATTTATCGCCCGCTGAATTTGAATGTAGTTTTCTCAGGCTTTCAATCACATGGGCAGATGATAGTGTGGAAAGAGCACTAAAATGAAAGCAAGAAAAAGTAGGTTCTAGCAATGGCAATGGATGTTGGGTGAGTCAGTTAATGCCCCTAAATCTCTAGTTGCAAATCTATAAAATGAAAGAGCTTTATTAGATGATTCTGAGTACCATTTGAAGTAGAAATTTCTTCTTTTATTGAGGGGTGACCTTCATCATTTTTGTAAAACTATTAGAATCACTTTTAAATTAAATTCATTGAAAAATTCATAAGAGCGAAGATGTTTATTTCTATGGATATTCTGTCATCTTATCACTGACATTATATCATTAGTTTTCTGTGAAAGAACTTGAACTATTATCTTCTTTTCTCCCCTTTATGTGCTTATGCTAGAATGGGATAAATCTAAAAAGAAGTAAGCATTAATTTATATGGAATAGAAATTATGGTCACCACGTTAGGTTTGAAATAAACAAAATAAAATAACTTGCTCAAGTTTTATGAGGGAAAGACAGGGGAAAAAAAACCCCTGGTCCTGAGAATATAAAGACTAAAGTTTACAGGAAATCTATTCTCTCTAAAAATAGAATAATCAATAAGAGAAACCAACCTATGCACTTAAACTGAAAATATAAAAAGATAAAAGTGGCTGGCAAGTTGTAGAAGACTGAAACTACACCTTTCACCTTTAACTAAGGGTGGACCCACACCTTTCACCATTAACTAAGATAGACTCTCACTGGATTAAAGATTTAAACTTAAGATATGAAACTATAAAAATACTAGAAGAACGTGCAGGGAAAACTCTTGAAGAATCGGCCTGCACGAATATTTTATGAAGAGGACTCCCCAGGCAATTGAAGCAGTATCAAAAATACGCTACTGGGACCTGATCAAACTAAAAATCTTCTGTACAGTCAAGAACACAGCAAGAAGACAGCCATCAGAATAGGAGAAAATATTTGCAGGTTATACCTTCAACACAAGTTTAATAACCAGAATCCACAGAGAACTCAAACATATTAGCAAGAAGAGAACAAGCGATCCCATCTCAGAGTGGGCAAAGGATTTGAAGAGAAACTTCTCTAAAGAAGACAGGTGCATGGCCTACGGACACATGAAAAAATGCTCACCATCCTTAATTATCAGAGAAATGCAAATGAAAACTACTTTGAAATATCACCTAACTCCAGTAAGATTATCCCACATAACAAAATCCCCAAACCAGAGATGCTGGCTTGGATGTGGGGAAAAGGGAACCCTTCTACACTGCTGGTGGGAATGCAAACTAATACATTCCTTTTGGAAAGATGTTTGGTGAATACTTAGAGATCTAAAAATAGACCTGCCATTCGATCCTATAATTCCCTATAGGGAATCCTATAATTCTCTAAATTAACTATAAAGCTAATTTATAGCTTTCATATGAAGGCTATAACCCAATTATAGCACAAGAATATGGGCCACACCTACAGTGCATCTTAGAAGGGTACAGGTGAAACTTACTAAATGCAGAATACAAATGTTTTCATACAATAACTAAGAAAATGCCAGGAATGCTATGTTAAACAGGTGGATGAAAATATTTCAGACTGTATATGAAACCAGCACATTGTCCCCCATGATTGCATTAATGTACACAGCTATGATTTAGCATAAAAAATGATAAAAGGATAAAAATATTAAATTATAATATTCAGAAAAATCAAATGTAGAAACCAAAGTATGTTTCCTTTAAAATTTTTAAAGATACTCTGTTGTTTACCAAAAGGGTTAATTTAAAAATATATTTAGATATCTTTTCTCATCCAAATTTTGACATTTATTATTACTTTAGCCTAATAGCCCACTTGCTCAGCAGGGATTTGGGCTCAAGTATTTATTTATTTTTATTCTATTCTATGCTCTTTTTTTATGTCAGAATATTAGGGAGCATACACATGTTTTATTTTACATATTTTGTTTTTGTACAAATTGAGTCAATTATAAGTATGCCCTTCACCCAGAAAGTTAGCATTGTATCAAATAGGTGTAAATTTACCCATCCCATTATTTTTCCTCGTTCCATCTTGATTTTCATTGAGATTTACCTCCATATGTGCACTAAAGTGTTGTTCAGCTAGACCTACTATTTGATACAGCAATACCACTACTGGGTATATACTCAAGGGGAAAAGTTCATTTTATAAAAAAGACACTTGCACTGGAATGCTGACAGCACAATTCACAATCATGAAGACATGAAAACAACCCAAGTGCCTATCAATCCAGGAATAGATTAACAAAATGTGGTGTATGCATACTTTGGGGTACTACTCAACCATTAAAAAACAGCAATCTAGTCTCTTTTGTGACAACCTGGATGGAACTGGAAACCATTCTTCAAAGGAAACATCAGAAAAATGGATAACCAAACACATGTAAGTCAATACCAAAGTGGAACTAATAGGTCAAGATTTAAATGTCAAGGGTCAAGGTTGGGGATTCCTTCAAATCTCTTCTGAAGTTTGAAAAGCCTTATGAATTTCTGATTTGGGGAATAATTTAGAAGAAAGTTGATAACAGAATTTCATTGTATAAAAGTAGTAGTTCAACAAGCAATAGCATTAAATTAAAAATGAAACTAAAAGTTCATAAATTAGACATGAATGTATCAAAACAGGCCCTGAATCAGAAAGATTGCTTTGATACTGTCTCATCCATTTATTTGAATGTTAGGTATGGTGTGTTAGATAAATATTTTGGACTCACCATGGTGGAAACCCACAGTAAAGTTGGTTGCACATTTGTCTAGGATGCAGAAAAAGTGTTTTCTTGTTTGTTCACTTTAGATATGGTGTATGTGTAGCAACAGGTGAACATGTGATACATGAAATTAATATAACTAAACATTATTTAATTAGGTGACATTGTTGATACAGTCATTGATTAAAAGATACAAAGAAATGTTGGTAATTATTTAATTTATACATAATTAAATAAATTATTTAATTTATACATAAAAATAAATAATTAGAAATTTCTAATTTCTCTTGGTTAGCTTTCCTATACTGAAAATGTTTTGTCTTAATTGTCTTTTGTTATATATCATCGTAAGCTAGAATATTGAATGAAAACAGAAAAAAGTACCAATTATTTTCCAATGAGGGCATTTAAACTATCTTTTGTATATTTCTTTAGATTAGTAGTTCATAAACAGCCCTGTTCAATTTTGTTTATGCCACTGGCACAAAAGATATGAGGAGCAAAGACGTGCTATGTTTTCTGAAAAAATGTTATGCTCTATCTTAAATAAAATAACAAGAAAATATTGCCCTACATTATTTAGAAAGAAGAAAACCATGTTTATTTCATTATTATGGCTTGTTTACTTGAATCTCCAAAGTGGAAATATGGATAAATCTACACTATTTCAACCATAATATCAAATATTCCTGATTTAATATTTTAATTTTAATAGTCCAAATTCAATCTTCCTTTTTCCTTTTAATTTTTTCTATTAAATCAAAACGGTATACATTTATGGGGTACAATACGATGATTTGATATACAATATGGAATGCTTAAATCAAACTAATTAATATAACCCATCACCTTACTTTTTGTGGTAAGACATTTAGTTTACTCTTGGTTGTTTAGAACTGTACCCTTGCATTGTGCACATCAGTGGAGAGGGAGAGAGGGGTAGGAGGAAGGTGCTTTGTGGGAGGAAAGAGGGCGTTTGATGGGATGTCGACTAATGTGCACAACCTTCCTTTAAGAATTTTTTTTTTTTTTTGAGACAGAGCCTCAAGCTGTCACCCTGGATAGAGTGCTGTGGCATCACAGCTCACAGCAACCTTCAATTCCTGGGCTCAAGTGAGTCTCTTGCCTCTGCCTCCCAAGTACCTGGGACTACAGGCGCCCG
>CAUYON010123270.1:0-13418 GCA_963573935.1 Arctocebus calabarensis | reverse complement strand
TAGTATTCTTTAATTTTCTCCAACAACTGGTCTAAGTACTATTCCTCACAGCCACTAAAAAGAAAAATCTTGAGAGCTTCTCTGAGAAAAAATTTCAGATGTTGAAAAGCAGCTATATGGCTTGGCGCCTGTGGCTCAGCGAGCTAAGGTGCCATCCACATACACCTGAGCTGGCGGGTTCGAATCCAGCCCGGGCCTGCCAAACAACAATGACGCTGCAACCAAAAAATGGCCGGGCATTGTGGCGGGTGCCTGCAGTCCCAGCTACTTGGGAGGCGGAGGCAGGAGACTCGCTTAAGCCCAGGAATTGGAGGTTGCTGTGAGCTGTGATGCCACAGCACTCTACCTAGGGTGACAGCTTGAGGCTCTGTCTCAAAAAAAAAAAAAGGAAAGGAAAAAGAAAAGCAGCTATATCTGCCTGTGTCTGTCTCTTGCTGGCTAGCATCCCTAGCTATGCATCTATTCCTTACATAATACTTTAGCCTTCATGATCACACTTCTTTGAACATCACTCCCCCACCCTTCCTTCAAATGCACCAGGCCCAAGAGGACTGAAGAGCCCAGGTAAGAAATGACCATGGGGCAGCGCCTGTGGCTCAGTGAGTAGGGTGCCGGCCCCATATACCGAGGGTGGCGGGTTCAAACCTGGCCCCAGCCGAACTGCATCAAAAATTAGCCGGGCGCTGTGGTGGGCGTCTGTGGTCCCAGCTATTTGTGAGGCTAAGAATCGCCTAAGCCCAAGAGCTGGAGGTTGCTGTGAGCTGTGACTCCACAGCACTCTACCGAGGGCAATAGAGTAAGACTCTGTCTCTACGAAAAAAAAAAAGAAATGACCATACATAGTAGACAATGATGGAGGCTCTTTGCCATTCTACGTGGAGATTCTGTGTTTGCTAAGAAAAGCTTTCTTGGCAGCTGTACCACACTGACTCTCACACTAAGTTTGTGGTAAGCAAGTGTCCCTCAATCTATCAAATTTCCTACTGCCATGTTTCCCCACTACGTACAGCAGGAGTGTTCTTTTTTTTTTTTTTTTTTGAGACAGAGCCTCAAGCTATTGCCCTGGGTAGAGTGCCGTGGCATCACGGCTCACAGCAACCTCCAGCTCCTTGGCTTACGTGATGCTCTTGCCTTGGCCTCCCAAGTAGCTAGGACTACAGGCGCCCACCACAACACCTGGCTATTTTTTGGTTGTAGTTGTCATTGTTGTTTGGCAGGCCCGGGCTAGATTCGAACCCGCCAGCTTTGGTATATGTGGCTGGTGACTTAGTCACTTGAGGTACAGGCGCCGAGCCTAGGAGTGTTCTTTTTTACTAATTCTTATAACATTTATTTCTCCCAGTAGGGAGATTACATTCTATTGGATTACTGGACTTACCAAGATCTTTTTTTTTGAGACAGAGTCTTAAGCTGTCACCCTTGGTAGAATGCTGTGGCCTCATAACTCACAGCAACTTCAAAGTTTTCTCAGTTTTTCATTTTTTAGTACTCTTGCTCAGGCTGTACTCAAACTCATGAGCTCCAGTGGTTCACCCAGCTCTACCTCCCCAAGTGCTAGGATTACAGGCATGAGCCACTGCACCCAACTTATCAAGATCTTTTTTGATACTGATTTTTTTTTTTTTTTGAGACAGATTCTCACTTTTTCACCCTTGGCAGAGTGCTGGGCATCACAGCTCACAGTAACCTGAGACTCCTGGGCTTAAGTGATTCTCTTGCCTTAGCTTCCCAAATAGCTGGGACTAAAGGTACCCACCACAATTTCCAGCTATTTTTTTTTTTTTAGAGACAAGGTCTCCCTCTGGCTCAGGCTGGTCTTGAAACTGTGAGCTCAGGTAATCCACTCGCCTTGGCCTTCCAAGTGTTGGGAATGTGAGCCACTGCACTAGGCCCAATACTGATGATGGTCTTTGAAAATATTTGTTAGCCTTTCCAGATTTATGTCATCTAAAGATTTAGCGGACATATTTTCTCTCTTTATCTCGAATGAACTACATGTACTCACCTAGAGATAGCTGCTGATAAAAATATCACTCTACACTGATATGCAACTATTCCAAAGCATTCTTTTCAGGTCATGAGTGTTCATTCACCTAGTAACTAAGTTATTCAAGTATCTTTTTATTTTATTTTTGTTTTTTCACTTGTTGCCCTTGGTAGAGTGCCCTGGCATCATAGTTCAGAGCAACCTCAAACTCTTGGGCTCAAGCGAGTCTATTGTCTCAGCCTCCCGAGTAGCTGGGATTACAGGTACCCACCACAACTATTTTTTTAGAGATAGGGTCTCACTCTTGCTCAGGCTGGTCTCGAACCTGTGAGCTCATGCGATCCACCCACCTTGGCATCCCAGAGTGCTGGGATTATAGATGTGGGCCACCACACCTGGCCTCTATTCAAGTATCTTCACAGTTAACACAACTACTTCATTTGGTTTGCAACAGCAACAGGAGAGACTTCATCACATGCCTTCCGGATTGTAACTATCATTTCCCAGTTTGGTAAACTAGATAATAGCTACTCCTGCCATACAAGAGACACTACAAACAAGTGCTATGCCTATTTAGAATTATAGCTTAGTTCAGCTTAGTTGCTGGATCTTATGTGCAAGATACTTTGGGTTACTGAGGTAACTGAGACAGGATACCCTGCCATTAGTCTGTGGATAAAAGGCAAACATAAACAGTTCATTATAATAAAATGTGAAGGGTACAGTAACTAATAAGGGTGCAGTCTGCATAAACCAAGAGCAAGGTAAGGTTCCTTATCCTAATCTAGTGGTAGGAGAGTGAGACAAGGAAGGCTTCCTGGAGGAGATGAAACTCATGAGTGGGAGGACAGGCTAGCCAGAGGAGACAGCATGAGCAAAGGCAAGATGACAAGAAATGGCAGGATAAAGAGAACTATAAGCATCTGTGTTGATGGAGTAAAAAGTAAAAGGCAGGGAGTAGTAAGAAAGAAGGTCAGATGATAGGCAGCTAATTATGGTATAAATGCCACATTAAAGAGACTATAAAATGAAGGGGATCAGTAATGATGCTTTTCTAATTTTTATTTTATTTACTCTTGTTTTTAGAGACAGAGTTTCATTTTATCGTCCTCAGTAGAGTGCTGTGGGGTCACAGTTCACAGCAACCTCCAACTCCTGGGCTTAGGTGATTCTGTTGCTTCAACCTCCCCAGTATCTAGGACTACAGGGGCCTGCCACAATATCCAGCTATTTTTTTATTGCCGTTTGGCCAGAGCCGGGTTCGAACCCGCCACCCTTAATATATGGGGCCACTCACATTTTTTATTTTTATTTTGAAACAGTCTCAAGTTGTCACCCTCAGTAGAGAGCTGTGACGTCACAGCTCACAGCAACCTCAAACTCTTGGCCTTAAGCGATTCTCTTGCCTCAGCCTCCCAAGTAGCTGGGACTACAGGTACCCGCCACAATGTCTGGCTATTTTTTGGTTGTAGTTGTGATTGTTGTTTGGGAGGCCTGGGCTGGATTTGAAACTGCCAGCTGTGGTGTATGTGGCTGGTGCCTTAGCTGCTTGAGCTACAGGCGCCAAGCCTTCACAGCAATTTTATTTGGAATTATCTTGTTGATTTGTTTTTATGTTTATTTTTTGTGGTCCCACTGTCAGAGCAGGCAACCTGAAGGTTTTATTTACCATTATATCTTCTAGAGCAGTGGTTGTCAACCTTCCTAATGCTGCAACCCTTTAATACAGTTCCTCGTGTTGTGGTGACCCAACCACAAAATTACTTTTGTTGCTACCTCAACAGCAATGAAAATTATTTTTTTTTATTTTTTGAGACAGAGCCTCAAACTGTCACCCTGGATAGAGTACTGTGGCATCACAGCTCACAGCAACCTCCAATTCCTGGGCTCAAACGAGTCTCCTGCCTCAGCTGATACTACAGGCGCCCGCCACAACGCCCAGACATTTTTTGGTTGCAACTGTCATTGTTGTTTGGCTGGCCCGGGCTGGATTCGAACCCGCCAGCTCAGATGTACATGGCTAGCGCCTTAGAGCCACAGATGCCGAGCCGAAAATTATTATTGGTTGTAAAACCAATTATTTTATTGGCAGTGGGTCACCACAACATGAGGAACTGTATTAAAGGGTCGCAGCCTTAGGAAGGTTGAGAACCACTGTTCTAGAGTGAGGGAGTTTGATATTAATGAGCCATGGAGCTAAACTGTATGTAAGGTATAGACAATGTATTATTTCTTATTTTTGGTAAAGGTATGCACAGTAAGTAGTAACAAAAATAATTTTATGGTTGGGGGTCACTACAACATAAGGAATTGTATTAAAGGGTCGAGGCATTAGGAAGTTGGAACCACTGGCTTAAGCCAAAGAGTTGGAGATTGCTGTAAGCTGTGATGCCACAGAACTCTACTAAGGGTGACATAGTGAAACTCTTTGTTTGTTTTGTAGAGACAGAGTCTCACTTTATTGCCCTCGATAGAGTGCTATGGCGTCATACAGCTCACAGCAACCTCCAACTCCTAGGCTTAGGGGAGGGGATTTTTCTTGCCTCAGCCTCCAGAGTAGCTGGGACTACAGGCTCCCGCCACAACGCCTGACTATTTTTTGCTGCAGTTTGGTCAGGGGTGGGTTCGAACTGCCACTCTTGGTATGTGGTGCTTGTGCCCTAACCACTGAGGCACAGGAGCCACCTGTGAGACTCTGTTTTTTTTTTTTAAAAAGAGAGTTATGATATTCTTGTTTATTTATGTCTAGTAGGTGGTAAGAATCAGCAATACTGTTAGCTACTATTCATTTGACACTGCCAAAAACTGGGGGGAAACCAATTATCTGATTCAGAGAAAAAATAAATTGCAGTACATTCATACAATGAAAACACTATGCAGTAGTGAAATCAAAAAGATCATTAATTACATGAATCAACGTGGATAAATCTTAAAACATTAATGTTGATCTCTGAAAAAATAATTTCCTGAAGAATGAATGTAATATTGCAGAAAGCCCCAAAATGGGGGGAAAAACTTTATAAAACTATAAAGAAAAGTAGGAATTGATTCAGGTGAGGAAGAGGCACCCAGAGAGGCCTTCAAAGGTAAATGCTATTATTTCTTTGTTTTTTTTTTTGAGACAGAGTCTCAAGGTGTTGCCCTGGGTAGAGTGCTATGGCGTTACAGCCCACAGCAACCCCCAACTCCTGGGCTTAAGCGATTCTCCTGCCTCAGCCTCCCAAGTAGCTGGGACCACAGGCGTCCACCACAATGCCAGTTATTTTTTTTTTTTGTAGAGACAGAGTCTCACTTTGTCACCCTTGGTAGAGTGCTGTGCAGCCACAGCTCACAGCAACCTCCAGGTTCTGGGCTTAGGTGATTCTCTTGCTTCAGCCTCCTGAGTAACTGGGACTACAGGCTTCCGCCACAATGCCCGGCTATTTTTTGATGCAGTTTGCCTGGGGCCGGGTTTGAACCTACCACCCTCGGTATATGGGGCCGGCGCCCTACTCGCTGAGCCATAGGTGCCGCCCAGCTATTTTTTGTTGTTGTTGCAGTTGTCATTGTTGTTTTAGCTGGCCTAGGTCAGGTTCGAACCCACCAGCCTTGGTGTATGTAGCCAGCACCCTACCCATTGAGCCATGGGTGCTGCCTAAATGTCATTATTTCTTAAACTCAGTAGTAGGTACATGTGTTTGTTTTATTACTCTTATAAAAATGGTATTTCGCAATTTTTAAAATATTGGTGAGAGGAAATAACTGATAAAGTATTTTAAATATGCTATAAAAAAGGATAAAATCAAAAACTGTGATAAACATTGTGTTCTACTTTAAAAATACTGAGATATAGGCTCGGCGCCTGTGGCTCAACGGGCTAAGGCGCCAGCCACGTACACCTGAGCTGGTGGGTTCGAATCCAGCCCCCGGGCCCGCCAAACAATGACGGCTGCAACCAAAAAATGGCCGGCATTGTGGCGGGCGCCTGTAGTCCCAGCTACTTGGGAGGCAGAGGCAAGAGACTCGCTTGAGCCCAGGAATTGGAGGTTGCTGTGAGCTGTGATGCAAAAGCACTCTGTCCAGGGTTACAGCTTGAGGCTCTGTCTAAAAAAAAAAAAAAAAAAAAAAATACTGAGATATAATTCACATACTATACATGTAATTCTTTTAACATACACAATTTGGAGGCTTTTAGTATATTTGGAGTTGTATACCTATCGCTACTAACTTCAGAATATTTCATCACCCTAAAAAGAAACCTTGCTTCCATTAGCAATCACCCCCTAATAACACCTTTTATTTTACTGAGACAGAGTTTCAAGCAGTCACTCTGGGTAGTGTGTCGTGACAGCACAGCTGACAGCAAGCGATTCTCTTGTCTCAGCCTCCCAAGTAACTAGGACTACAGGCGCCTACCACAATGCCCAGCTATTTTTTTGGTTGTAGCTGTCACTGTTGTTTGGTGGGCCCAGGCTGGATTCGAAGGGGACAGCTCCTGTGCATGTGGCTGGCACCCTAGCCACTTGAGTTACAGGAGCCAAGCCAATCACACCTCTTTCCAATCACTCAAAACCACTAATCCACTTACTACCTCTGTAGAATGCTTATTCTGGACATTCTCCATAAACAGAATCATATAATTTGTAGTCTTTTGTGCTAGTTTCTTTCACTTTGACTTGGCATGTTTTCAGGGTTTATCCTTATAGTAGCATGTAACAATATTTCATTAATATTTATGGCCAAATAATATCCCATTATATAGATATACCATTGTTTTCTTATCCATTCACTAGATGGTAAGCATTTGGGTTGTCTTTATTTTTTTTCTGTTATTAATAAAACTGCTATAAATATTGGACTCTAAGTTTTTGTACTGACATAAGTTTTCATTTTCTTTTTTTTTATTCTTTCCAGCATGGCCAAGAATAGTTTGGCTTTGGGAACCCACATGGAAAACCATTTCAGTGAAAAGTACAGAAGCCCCACCAATCCCTTGAGGGTTTTGCCTTTCTCTTTTTTTGAAACAGAGTCTCACTATGTCACCCTCGGTACAGTGCTGAGGAGTCACAGCTCACAGCAACCTCCAAGTCTTGGGCTTAAGAGATTCTCTTGCCTCAGCTCCCAAGTAGCTGGGACTATAGGCACTCACCACAATGCCCAGCTATTTTTTGTTGCAGTTGTCATTATTGCTTAGCTGGCCCAGGCTGGGTTCGGACCTGCCAACTTTGGTGTATATGGCTGGCAATTCTTTTAAATATATACCTAAGAAGTAAAATTGCTAATA
The DNA here is from genome assembly GCA_963573935.1 of Arctocebus calabarensis. Lineage (NCBI taxonomy): Eukaryota > Metazoa > Chordata > Mammalia > Primates > Lorisidae > Arctocebus > Arctocebus calabarensis. Next base: position 6,168 of record CAUYON010123270.1, on the reverse strand, counting down.
GAAATTCTCCTTTTAAGACATCTTTACAGACAATTTAACATTTATATGAAAATTTAATAAATGTTTGGTTTACAATAAAATTAAGTACATAAATGCCTGTAGCTTTAGGAAACTAATTTGTCATTATTGTTACTGAAACATTTTAATAATTTATTTAATCTTTTTGCCCCTTAGTTTGAAGTTAATTAACTCATATACTATTTACCTTGTCCTTTTTCAAGGAAAATGATTTTGGATTCTGGAAGAAAATTAGATCCAGTCACAATCATTTCATGACCTCCATTTACAGAGCAGCTATTGATGCTGTACTTCTCAATATGAGGAAGTTCTTGGGCAGATCGCTGGGCTGTATTTTTTAAGAGTTGAGAAGAAACAAAATATTAGTTTAAAATATTTTCTAAATAAATGACAAATTTGAGCTAAAAGTGAAAATAAACAGAAGCAAATCTGGAGAATATTCAGGCTTTTAATTTCTATTTATTTATCTTTTTTGAGACAGAGTCTCACTTTGTCACCATTGGTAGAGTCCTTTGACATCATAGCTCACAGCAACCTCAAACTCTTGGGCTTAAGTGATTCTCTTGCCTCAGCCTCCCAAGAAGCTGGGACCAGAGGCACCAGTTAACAATGCTCAGTTATTTTTAGAGAAGAAGTCTCATTTTGGCTGAGGCTGGCTTTAAACCCATGAGCTCAAGCAATCCATTCACATCACCCTCCCACATTTAGGCTTTTCAAATTCACGAAAATAGTAATAATACCTACTAAAAGAACTAAGTTGTTTAGAAATAAAATATATTAAATTTATAGATTTGTCAACTATTTTCTTAGACTATAACTATTAAGAAACTAATAAAGAGAAACTAATATCTTCAATTTCATATTGACTCCATCACATTTACCTCATCTGCTTTTCTCTTTTTGGCTTAAATCTTTTTCTTTTTTTTTAGAGACAGAGTCTCACTTTGTCACCCTTGGCAGAGTGCCGTGGCGTCACAGCTCAAAGCAACCTCCAACTCCACCAACCTTCGAACCCACCACCCTTGGAATAATGGAGCCCGGGCCCTACTCATTGAGCCATAGGCACCGCCCTCAGCTTAAATCTTTAATATATTTCTTCCATACAACTATCTATTAAAATGTGTAAATCTAACATAATTAGAAAAAGCACCTAAGTCCAAACATGTATAATGATACTGCATATAATTAAGAGAAGAAAGTTTTTATTTTTATTTATTTATTTATTTTTGAGACAGAGCCTCAAGCTGTCACCCTGGGTAGAGTGCTGTGCCATCACAGCTCACAGCAACCTCCAACTCCTGGGCTCAAGCAAGTCTCCTGCCTCTGCCTCCCAAATAGCTGGGACTATTGGCGCCTGCCACAACACCTAGCTATTTTTTGGTTGCAGCTGTCATTGTTTTTGGAGGGTCTGGGCTAGATTTGAACCTGCCAGCTCAGGTGTATGTGGCTGGCACCTTAGCCGCTTGAGCCACAGAAGAAAGTTTTTTTTTTTTTGATAAACACAAGAGTTTCACCCTATAGTCCACGGTACAGTGCCATGGTGCCACACAGCTCACAGCAACCTTCAACCCCTGGGCTGAGGCGATTCCCTTGCCTCAGCCTCCCGAGTAGCTGGGACTACTGGTGCCCACCACAACACCCAGCTATTTTTTTGTTGTTGCAGTTTGGCCAGGGCCAGGTTTGAACCCGCCATCCTCGGTATACGGGGCCAATGCCCTGCCCACTGAGCCACAGGTGTCGCCAGAGAAAAAAGGTTTTTTGTTTTTGTTTTTGTTTTTTGAGACAGAGCCTCAAAAAAATAAAAAAAATTAGAAAATAATAATTAAAAAAAGAACTACTACAGGACAAACACCAAGTAACTCTTTCAACAAGAAAATACTTGGCTCAGCTCCTGTGGCTCAACAGGCTAAGGCGTCAGCCATGTACACCTGAGCTGGAGGGTTCAAATCCAGCCCAGGCCCGCCAAACAACAATGACGGCTGCAACCAAAAAATGACCGGGAGTTGTGGTGGGCGCCTGTAGTCCCAGCTACTTGGGAGGCGGAGGCAGGAAACTCGCTTGAGCCCAGGAATTGGAGGTTGCTGTGAGCTGTGATGCTATAGCACTCTACGCAGGGTGACAGCTTGAGGCTCTGTCTCAAAAAAAAAAAGAAAAAAGAAAATACCTAGGTTCGGCAGCTGTTGCACAGTGGGTACAGCACAGGCCACATTAACTGAGGCTGATGGGTTTGAACCCGGCCTGGGCCTGCTGAACAACAATGACAACTGCAACAAAAAAATAGCCAGCTATAGTGGCAGGCACTTGTAGTTCCAGCTACTTGGGAGGCTGAGGCAGGAGAATCGCTTAAGCCCAAGAGTTGGAGGCTGCTGTGAGCTGTGATGTCATAGCACTCTACCCAGGTAAACATAGTGAGACTCTGTCTCATAAAAAAAAAAAAAAAAAAAGGGCGGTGCCTGTGGCACAGTGGGTAGGGCACCGGCCCCATACACCTAGGGTTTGGCCGGTCCTGGCCAAACTGCAAGAAAAAAATAACTGGGAGTTGTGACAGGTGCCTGTGGTCCTGGCTACTCGGGAGGCTGAGGCAAGAGAATTTGCTAGGCTCAGGAGCTGGAGGTTGCTGTGAGCTGTGTGACACCACAGCGCTCTACCAAGGGTGATAGAGTGACACTCTGTCTCTACAAAAAAAAAAAAAAAGACCATACCTAGATCACTGTGGTGACATTAGACTTCCATCTTAGACAATTTTCTAAACTAAATTTAACTGAAACATAATTAAAAAACACACTTCAATACTCAATTTTTAGAAAAGGCTATAAATGTTTCCATAGTGACTACACACTTTTCTGCTTTCCAGGATATATGGAACACAACTAAATTTTTTTTTTTTTTTGAGACAGAGGTTTGCTATGTTGCCCTTGGTAGAGTACCGTGGCATCATAGCTCACAGCAACCTGAAATTCCTGGGCTTAAGCAATTTTCTTGCTTCAGCTTCCCAAGTAGCTGGGTCTACAGGCACCTGCCACAACGCTCAGCTATTTTTTTGTGGTTGTTGGTGTAGTTGTCATTGTTGTTTAGGAGGCCTGTGCCAGATTCAAACCTGCCATGCTGAGGTGTATGTGGCCAGCGCCCTAACCACTGAGCAATGGGCACCAAGCCACCCAATTTTTTTTAATGCATAGAATCTTTATTTAAATCAAGTATTTTTTTTTAAAGAGACAAAGTCTCACTTTGTCGCCCTCGATTCAGTGCCATGACGTCATAGTTCACAGCAACCTCCAGCTCTTAGGCTTAGGCAATTTTCTTGCCTCAGCCTCCCGAGTAGCTCGGACTACAGGTGCCCGCCACAATGCCTGGCTTTTTATTGTGGCAGTTTGGCCAGGGCCAGGTTTGAACTCGCCACCCTCAGTATATGGGGCTGGTGCCCTACTCACTGAGCCACAAATGCTGCCCTTATTTAAATCAACTTTTTAAATATTTTTTAATTTTTTTTTTTGAGACAGAGTCTCAAGCTGTGGCATCACAGCTCATAGCAACCTACAACTCTTGGGCTTAAGTGATTCTCTTGCCTCAGCCTCTCAAATAGCTTGGATTACAAGGTGGCCGCCACAACGCCCGGCCATTTTTTGGTTATAGTTGTCATTGTTGTTTGGCAGGCCTGAGCTGGATTCAAACCTGCCAGCTCTAGTGTATGTGGCGCCTAAGCCGCTTGAGCTACAGGTGCTGAACCTAAATTAACTTTTATATACACAATCCTTGGTGCTTTTTTTCTTTTTCTGTTTTGCAGTTTGGCGGAGGCAGGGTTTGAACCTGCCACCTTCAGTATATGGGGCCAGCACCCTACTTGATGAGCCATAGTTGCCGCCCAGGACTACCTTTCTGATATTGACTGGTTCCAAGTTGCTACATTCTCTGAAAATTCTATTTCTGAATAAGATAATAGGATCTTTTGTATTCAACTGCTTGAGCTTCAAGATGTAGATTATATTTCTTTTTGAGACAGAGCCTCAAGCTGTCACCCTGGATAGAGTGCCATAGCATCACAGCTCACAGCAACCTCCAATTCCTGGGATCAAGCGAGTCTCCTGCCTCTGTCTCTCAAGTACCTGGGACTACAGGTGCCCGCCACAACGCCCGGCCATTTTTTGGTTGCAGCCATTATTATTGTTTGGTGGGCCCGGGCTGGATTAGAACCCGCCAGCTCAGGTGTACGTGGCTGGCACCTTAGCCAGTTGAGCCACCGGCACCGAGCCATTATATTTCTTTTAATTGCATAGGTTCTCTAATGGTTTCTTCTTGCCAAAAACCTAAATACTTAGGTTTCTCCTAGAATAAAAAGAAGTTTTAAAAGTGTTGATTATATTCTCTTTTTCATATTTGGAAAACTGGTCTATTTTTAGTCCTATTGTATGGGTTGAGAACTAGTGGCTTTGAAGATCAACTGTATTTTGTTTGGCTACCACAGCATTTTAAAGAGATTTAAATTTAAATTATCTTAGAAAACATGTACTCCCACTTCACTATAGTTCCTAATAGTTCTTCCAACTACTATTTTTTTTTCTTTTTTGAGACACAGTCTCACTGTGTTGCCTTTGTTAGAGTGCTGTGGTGTCACAGCTCATTGCAACCTTAAACTCTTGAGCTTATGCAATTCTCTTGCTTCAGCCTCCCAAGTAGCTGGGACTATAGGCACCCGCCACAACACCCAGCTATTTTTTTGTTGCAGTTGTCGTTGTTTTGTAGGCCTGGGCTGGTCTTCAACCTGCCAGCCCCAGTATATATGGCCGGCGCCCTAGAAGTTGAGCTACAGGTACCAAGCCGTTCCAACTACTATTTAATATCTAGTCACAAAAAGTACATCAATTAGGACTCGATTCAAAGACGATATATATATATATACATATATATATATATTTTGAGACAGCTGTTGCCCTGGGTAGAGTGCTGTGGCATCACAGCTCACAGCCACAGCTCACAGCAACCTCCAATGTCTGGGCTCAAGCGATTCTCCTGCTTCTACCTCCCAAGGAGCTGGGACTACAGGCACCTGCCACCACGCGCAGTTAGTTTTTGGTCACAGTTGTCATTGTTGTTTGGCGGCCTGGGCTGGATTCGAACCCACCAGCTCAGGTGTATGTGGCTGGTGCCTTAGCCGCTTGTACTACAGGCGCCGAGTCCAAAGAAGATATTAAAGTAGATCCCTTCATAGGGATTTAGGATCAACCACCCCTTGGGGTGCACCAAGTACCAACCTAAATCTCAGACAATACTCACGTCTCACTAATACAGATACATTCTTTTCTTTTTTTTTTTTTTTGAGACAGAGCCTCAAGCTGTCACCCTGGATAGAGTGCCATAGCATCACAGCTCACAGCAACCTCCAATTCCTGGGCTCAAGAGAGTCTCCTGCCTCTGCCTCCCAAGTAGTTGGGAATACAGGTGCCCACCACAATGCTCGGCCATTTTTTGGTTGCAGCCGTCATTGTTGTTTGACGAGCCTGGGCTGGATTCGAACCAGCCAGCTCAGGTGTACATGACCGGTGCCTTAGCCACTTTAGCCACAGGGGCCAAGCCAATACAGGTACATTCTAAGTAACAAGAATGACATGAACATAGCCATATTAAAAAATTACTCAGGTATTAAAAGTAGTATTTTGAATATTTAATAAGGAAAAATGTGTATGATATAATAAGTGAAAAAAAGCAAACCAAGATATAAAATTGGCTGGGGCCGGGTAGCAGCTGTAATCCTAGTACTTTGGGAGTCTGAAGCAAAAGGTTTGCTTCAGGCCAGGAGTTCAAGACAAGCCTAATCAACCTAGCTACAGTCCATCTCTACAAAAAATTTAAAAACTTGGCTGGGTGCCTATAGCTCAGCAGCTAGGGTACCAGCCACATGTACCAGAGCTGGTGGGTTTGAATCCAGCCCAGGCCTGCCCCACAATAACAGCAGGCTTGACACCTGTAGCTCAACCAGCTAAAGTGCCAGGCACATGCACCTGAGCTGGCGGGTTTTAATCCAGCCCGTGCCTGCCAAACAACAATGACAGCTGCAACCAGAAAACGGCAGGGCGTTGTGGCTAGTACCTGTAGTCCCGGCTACTTGGGAGGCGGAGGCAGGAGACTCACTTGAGCCCAGGAATTGGAGGTTGC
>CAUYON010123267.1:0-17060 GCA_963573935.1 Arctocebus calabarensis | reverse complement strand
AAAAAAAAAAAGAAAGAAAGAAAATCAGTTTTATCACCTGGGCTCCTGTAGCTCAGTAGCTAGAGCACCAGCCACATACACCAAAGTGGCGGGTTCGAATCTAGCCTGGGCTTGCCAAACAATAATGACAGCTACAACCCCCCCTCCAAATGTCTGGGCATTGTGGCGGGCACCAGTAGTCCCAGCCCCAGCTACTTGGGAGGCTCAGGCAAGAGACTCACTTAAGCCCAAGAGTTTGAGGTTTCTGTGAGCTGTGAAGCCACAGCACTCTAACCAGGGCAACACCTTGAGCCTTCCCCCTCCCCCCCAATCAGTTTTATAAATGTATCATTTTTCCATTATAAAATGCACACATTTTAATCATATGCTTTGTTAGATTTTGATGCAATGTATACACTCAAGTAACCACAATCACAATGAAATTTTGGAACTTTTCTATCATTGGACAAAGTTCTCTTAAGCTCAGTCCTAGACAAACCCCACCTCCAACTGCAGGTAACCAGTTGATATGATTTCTGTTTATAAATGATTATGTTTTTCATTTTTAGAGTTTCACATAAAGGAAGTGAAATAGTATGTTTCAATACAGTTGGTTTATTTATTATTTCATTTATTTATTTTTAAAACAGTCTCACTTTGGTTAGAGTACTCTAGTGTCATAGCTGACAACCACCTCAAACTCTTGGACTCCAGAGATTCACTTGCCTAGTAGCTGAGTTCAAGCATTCTACCCTCCTTTGCCCCCCAGAGTGAAAGATTATTTTTTTAAAAAATGGTTTACCTTAGATGAGACTGTTCACAGAGCATTATAAATATTATAATAAAGATAATAAGACAAACTGAATTATTAGTACAGAAGACAAGAAGTGCCAGGTGAGGTGGCTCACGCCTGTAATCTCAGCTCTCTGACAGGCTGAGGTGGGCGGATTGCCTGAGCTCAGCAGCCTGAGCTAGGGAAGAGACCCTGCCTGTAAAAATAGCTGGGCATTGTGGTGGGCCCCTGTAGTCCCAGCCACGTGGGAGGCTGAGACAGTAGAAATCACTTGAGCCCAAGAAATTGAGGTTGCTGTGAGCTATGACACCATGACACTCTACCAAGAGCGACAAAGTGAGACTGTCTCAAAAAAGCATGACAAGAAGACTTTTCTAAGATTAGGATAGTAGAAACATTAATATGACTAAAAATATTAATATACCTATTTTAGATGGATATGTCAGTCTCCTTCCTCCCTCCCTCCCTCCCTCCCTCCCTCTTACTTTGTCACCCTAGGTAGACTGCTGTGGCATTATAGCTCAACAGCAGCCTCAGGCTCTTGTGCTTGAGCCATCCTCTTGTCTGAGCCTCCCTAGTAGCTAGGACTAGGGGCTACTGCTGCAAAGCATGACTTTTTAGAGATGAGTTCTTGCTGTTGCTGAGGCTAGTTTCAAACTCTTGAGCTCAGGCAATCCACTCACCTCAGCCTCCCAGAAGTTTCTCTTTCTTAGAAGAGCTGTATTCGCAGTGGCTCCTGCCTGTAATTCTACCACTCCGGGAGGCAAAGGCAGGTGGATTGCCTGAGCTCAGAAGTCTGAGACCAGCCTGAGTAAGGGTGTGACCCGATCTCTAGAAAATAGACAGGCATTCTGGTGGGAGCCTGAAATTCCTGCCATTTGGGAGGCCGAGGCAAGAGAATTGCTTTAGCCTAAGAGGTTGACGTTCCTTGAGTTATGACACTATGGCACTCAACCCCAGGGCAACTTAGTGAGACTCTTTCTCAAAAAAAAAAAAAAAAAAAAAAGAGAGCTTTCTGAGGTTAATTGCACATCTTTTTTTGTAGAGACAGAGTCTCACTTTATCGCCCTCGGTAGAGTACAGTGGCATCACAGCTCACAGCAACCTCCAACTCCTGGGCTTACTCAATTCTCTCGCCTCAGCCTCCTGAGTAGCTGGGACTAGGCGCCCACCACAATGCCCGGCTGTTTTTTTTACAGTTGCATTTTGACTGGAGCTGGGTTCGAACCCGCCACCCGCAATATAAAGGGCTGGTGCCCTACCCACTTGAGCCACAGGCGTCGCCCTAATTGCACATCTTTTAGGGGTATAATTTGTTAAGTTCTGACATATACACACACACACAGATAAACCTGTGGAATCATTATTCTGAATTATTTTGAGCAAACAGTGTTATTGTTTGTAAGTGATAATTCATTTTCTTTTATAGATGAGTATTCCCTTGTGTCCATTTACTGCAGTTTGTTGATTCATTCATGTGTCTAGGTATATTTGAGGTCTTTGTAGTTGAGACTATTATAAATAAAGCTGCTGAGAATAATTAGTTTGAACACATTTTCTTTTCATTGGGTAAATGCCAGGAGTACAATGGCCAAATCTTAGGTAGGTACATATTTGACTTTTTATGAAACTACCAAATTGTTTTTATTTTACATTCCCACCAGCAACATATGAGAATTCTAATTCTCCACATCTTTGTCAACACTTGGTATCATTATTTTATTTTATTTTTTTTATATTAGCCATTTGATGGGTTATGTAGTGGTATCTCATTGTGGTTTTTATATGCATTTCCCTAATGATGGATGAGCAGTTTTTCATGTGCTTTCATGAAGTAACTGTCAAAATCTTTTTTTAAAGCTGGGTTATTTTCACATTGCTGAGTTTTACAGTTTCTTTATTCTGGATACAAATTCTTTATCAAACAGATAGTTTAAAAAATATTCTCCTGGGGCAGCACCTATAACTCATCGAGTAGGATGCTGGCCCCATATGCAGAGGTGGTGGGTTCAAACGCAGCCCCAGCCGAACTGCAAAACACAAAAATAGCCGGGCATTGTGACAGGCACACAACTACTCGGGAGGCTGAGGCAAGAGAATCGCCTAAGCTCAGGCCTATAGTCCCACCTACTTAGGAGGCAAGAGAACCACTTGAGCCCATGAGTTTGAGGTTGCTGTGAGCTGTGTGACGCCACAGCACTCTATGGTGGGTGACAGAGTAAGACTCTGTCTCTACAAAAAAAAAAAAAAAAATTCTCCTGATCTGTAGCTAAAGATAGCTATAAGAGTCTTTCTTTTCTTTCTCCTTTCATTTCCTTTTCCTTTGCCATTTCCCTTTCCTTTTCCTCTTTCCTAACTCTCTCTGTCTCTCCCACCCACCCCTGCCCCTCTCCTTTTCCTTTCCTTCCTTTCTTGAGACAGAGTCTCACTCCATTGCCCAGGTTGATCGTCCTCCCTTAGCCTCTCAAGTGGCCAAGACTACAGGCATGCAATACCATACCTGCCCCATTTTGGAGGTAGGGTTAGAGAGAGGATCTTGCTGTGTTGCTGAGACTGGTTTCATCCTGGCCTCAAAAGATCCTCCTTCCTCAGTCTCTCAAACTGCTAGGATTGTAGATGTGAGCCACCACACCTGACTTCATTTTCTTAATGGTATTTTTGAAAAAGCAGAAGTTAAATCTGTTTATCAATTTATTAATTTTATGGACTATGCTTTGGTGTCATAGCTAAGAAATCTTGCTTAACCCAGCGTCATAAAGATTCCTTTTTCTTTTCTCTTTTTTTTTTATTTTTAAGAGGAGGAGAAAAAGTGTCACTTTGTCACCCTCAGTAAAATACTTTGGTGTCACAGCTCACAGCAATCTCAAACTCATGGGCTCAAGTGGTTCTCTTGCCTCCTAAGTAGGTGGGACTATAGGCACCCGCCACAATGCCCAGCTGTTTTTAGAAATAGGGTCTCGCACTTGTTCAGGCTGGTCTCGAACCTGTGAGCTCAGGCAATCCACCCGCCTCAGCCTCCCAGAGTGCTGGATTACAGGCATGAGCCATCCTGCCTGGCCCTCTTCTATGTTTTCTTCTGAGAATTGTATAGTTTGAGGTTTCACATTTATATCTATGGTCTGTTTTTAATGTTTTGCATATAAGAGAAATAATTATTTTTTGAGAGTAGAAAAATTTTCCCCAGTTTCAGTAAAGGTAAAGAGAATAACAAATGGTAATCATTTTTCACTGCTTGTGGCTCATCCTGTTTTCCTGCAATAGGGTGACCATATCCTTACTTAGATTTCTCCAGTTTAATAATGGCTTCCACTTATTTGGCATCAGGCTGAATGGTTTCTTTATAAATACATATTTTAATATTTTTTCCTAAAATTGTAAATAGCTTCGTGATCTCAGTGTTTGTAGATAAGACAGGTAATTTGAATGAGCTCCTATTTTCAGCAAGTGCCTATCGCAGGATTCCCATTCATCTTTGCCTCTCAAATCTGAGTTCTTTTCTTTACATTGTACTGCATCTCAGAGAGAAGTTGAATACTTTTTCTTTTTAAATGTTATTATAGAAATCTTCAGCTTTGAGCAGTGGCACTATTGTAGTCAGTGAGGTTTATTTGAAGCATAATTATTGCTAATTGAAAACTTTCCCAATATCCCACCATGACAACTTGAAATATAGTTGGCATTGGCAATATATATATATATATATTTTTTTTTTTTTTTTTTTTGAGACAGAGTCTCACTGTGTCGCCCTTGGTAGAGTGCTATGGCGTCACAGATTACAGCAACCTCAAACTCCTGGGCTGAAGCAATTCTCTTGCCTCAGTCTCCCAAGTAGCTGGGACTGTAGGCACCCACCAAGGTGCCCACCTTTTTTTTTTTTTTTTTTTTTGAGACAGAGCCTCAAGCTGTCACCGTGGGTAGAGTGCTGTGTCATCACAGCTCACAGCAACCTCCAAGTCCTGGGCTCAAGCGATTCTCCTGCCTCCACCTCCCAGGTAGCTGGGAATACTGGCACCTGCCACAATGCCTGGCTATTTTTTTTTTATTACAGCCATTGTTGTTTGGCGGATGTGGGTTGGATTCGAACTTGCCAGCTCAGGTGTATGTGGCTGACGCCTTAGCTGCTTGAGTCACAGGTGCTGAGCCATCAGCTATTTTTTGGTTGCAGTTGTCATTGTTGTTTGGCAGACCCAAGCTGGATTCGAACCTCCCAGCTTCGGTGTATTTTTTGGCTGGTACCCTAGCTACTTGAGCTACAGGTGCTGTGCCGGCATTGGCAATTTTTGACGGTCTCTATGGAGACTGAAGAAAAAAAAAAGATAGAAGTCTTTAGCCATACATAGTGGTATAGAGAACAGTGGGTCCAGTGCAGTGGCTCACACCTATAATCCCAGTAGTCTGGGAGGCTGAAGGATGAAGATTGCTTAAGCTCAGGAGTTTGTAGTTCAGTAAACTACAATGATGCCACTACAGTCTATATAGGGCGACAGAGGGAAACTGTCCAAAAAAAGAAAAGAAAAGAAAAGAGAAAGAAAACTGTTTGAAAAGACTCCCACATGTCACTTAATTTCAGAAGTTTTCAGTTTTGTACCCCATTTTCTCCATGTGATTCAAGAGGTTTTCTTTCTTTCTTTCTTTCTTTTTTTTTTTTTTTTGAAACAGAACCTCAGCTGTCACCCTGGAGAGAGTGCTGTGGCATCACAGCTCACAGCAACCTCCAGTTCCTGGGCTCAAGTGAGTCTTCTGCCTCCGCCTCCCAAGAAGCTGGGATTACAGGCACCCACCACAACGCCCGACCATTTTTTGGTTGCAGCCGTCATTATTGTTTGGAGGGCCTGGGCTGGATTCGAACCCGCCAGCTCAGGTGTATGTGGCTGGCGCCTTAGCCCGTTGAGCCACAGTTGCCGAGCCTCAAGAGGTTTTCTTACAGATACAGTTTTTTAAAATTCATCCGCCAGGAAAGAAAAATATTTAGTAACTTCTTTGTGTCATCTGCCACCTATACATTTAAAATTTTCTCATTTGTATTAAAGGTATATTTTTACAGTGTTTGAATCAAGATCCAAATAACATTCCTGTATTTAACTTGTAAAAATATGTTTCTTGGCTTGGCACCTGTAGCTCAATCGGCTAAGATGCCAGCCACATATAGCAGAGCTGGCGGGTTCAAATCCAGCCCGGGCCTGCCAAACAATAATGACAACTACAACAGAAAAATAGCCGGGCGTTGTGGCAAGTGCCTGTAGTCCCAGCTATTTGGGAGGCTGAGGCACGAGAATCGCTTAAGCCTAAGAGTTGGAGGTTGCTGTGAGCTGTGACACCATGGCACTCTCTACCTAGGGCGACAGCTTGAGGCTCTGTCTCAAAAAAAAAAAAAAAAAAAAAAAAAAGGCTCGGTGCCTATGGCTCAACGGGCAAAGGCACCATCCCCGTAAACCTGAGCTGATGGGTTCGAATCCAGCCTGGGCCCGCCAAACAACAACGACGGCTGCAACCAAAAAAAAAAAAAAGGCCAGGCATTGTGGCGGGCGCCTGTAGTCCCAGCTACTTGGGAGGCGGAGGCAGGAGACTCGCTCGAGCCCAGGAATTGGAGGTTACTGTGAGCTGTGATGCCACGGCACTCTATTCAGGGTGACAGATTGAGGCTTTGTCTAAAAAAAAAAAAAAGTCTCTTGATTTTCTTTATCTATAATAATACTGCTACGCTTACCATATTTTTAAGTGCCATTTTTTTGTTGAGGCAATGGTCATTTTTCCTGTAAAATTTTCACGTTCCCTCTTTGGTTGCATCCTTTGAGGTATCCCTTTAACTTGTTTCTCTATCTTCCATATTTCCATAGATTTACAGCCTAGATTAGATTCAGTGTCAATTTTCTTCTTTAGGCAAAGGTGCCTCAAAGACAGTGTTTTTTTTGTTTTGTTTTGTTTTTGCTGTTTTGTGCCTTGTTTATTTCACTTTACACAATGTCCTCCAGGTTCATCCAAGTGACAGAATTTCCCTTCTTTTTATGGCTAAAGACTACTCCATTGTGTATGTATGTATGTGTGTATATATATATATCTCGCATATTGGTTCATCTGTTGATATGTACTTAGATTGATTCCATAATCTTGGCTATTGTGAATGATGCTGCAATAAACATAGGAGTGCAGATATCTCCTCACCGTATTAATTTTATTTCTGTTGGGTATGTACTCAGTAGAGGGATTGTCAGATTGTATGGTTTTTAACTGTTTTTAACTTTTTGAGGAACCTCTGAAAGACAGTGCTGTTTTACATCAGCAAGGATATTTTGTCAGATTCATTTTTAGCGATGTTGAGATAGTTTAGTGGGTTCTGATGTTGTCAGCCTGATCAATCCATTATGAAGTTTCTCACTAAATTTTTATTTAATGGTATCGCATTGTGTAGATTCTTGAATTAGTGTTAATTTGTTACTTTCTTTTGGTTTCTCAGGAATTCATACCTGTTTTGTATGTAAGCAAAGTGGAGAAGATGTTAAAAGGTGCCTTCTGCCCTTGTGTGGAAAATTTTACCATGAAGAATGTGTCCAGAAGTACCCACCCACCGTCATACAAAATAAGGGCTTCCGGTGCTCCCTCCACATCTGTATAACTTGTCATGCTGCTAATCCAGCCAGTGTTTCTGCATCTAAAGGTATGGATTTCTCATGTAGCCCAATCTAATTGTAGTACCTTAGTTTCCTTGGCAACAGACTTTTTTTTTTTTTTGAGACAGTCTTACTTTGTCACCCGTGGTAGAGTGCCATGGTATCATAGCTCACCAAGAGCTTGAGCTCATGGGCTCAAGCAATTCTCTTGCCACAACTCCCAGCTATGTTTAGAAACAAAGTCTTGCCCTGGCTCAGCCTGGTCTGGAACCTGTGAGCTCAGGCCAGCAACAGCCTTTTTTTTTTTTTTTTGGAGACAGAGTCTCAAGCTGTCGCCCTGGGTAGAGTGCTTTGGTGTCACAGCTCACAGCAACTTTCCAACTCTTGGGCTTAAGCGATTCTCTTGCCTGAGCCTCTGAAGTAGCTGGGACTACAGGCGCCTACCACAATGCCCAGCTATTTTTTTATTGTAGTTGTCATTGTTGTTTTAACTGGCCCAGGCCAATTTGGAATCTGCCAGCCTAGGTATATGTGACCAGTGCCCTACCCAGTGAGCTACTGGCGCCACCAGCAGCAAACATTTTTAAATGCAATCTGGCGTGTCTATTCATGGCCTCTCTTAAGCTTTTGTCAGTTAGAATACCAGCATTGTCTGTGGGAGAGTAGAGGGAGTCGTGGACAGTTTTAGAAGCTGCCACATTATGTTCTATGGAGTCCTGGTATTGTGGGAGATTTGATCTAAAATAGGGTTCTCTTGCATGTCCTTTCCCCTACACTATTAGAAGACCAAAGTGTATTCTTCCCTCGTGGGTTCTTATATCTCCATGGTATTATTTGGAAATGTATTTCAGGGCAAAATGGGGAGTTTTTGTATGTTTTGGGGTTTTTGGAAATAGGGTATTGCTCTTTTACCTGATGTAGTGTGCAGTACACTATTGTCGTCATAGTTCACTGCAACCTCAACCTTCTGACCTCAGCCTTCTGGGTACCTGGGACTACACGCCTATTCCATAAGGCCCAATTCGTTATTTGAATTTTTCTGTAGAGTTAGAATAGTCTCACTGTGTTTGCTAGGTTGTTCTCAAATTTCTGGCCTAAAGCGATCTCCTGCCTCAGCCCTCCAAAGTGCTGGAATTACAAGTGTGAACCACTGTGCTTGACCTGGAATCTCCTATTTTAGAAACTTATTTCTATTCATAGTTAGGTCAAGTTTTAGAATTTCTTCTTATTAGTAAAAATAAAAGCCTTTTCTTTCTGTTCAGTAATAGTAGGTGTCTTACTAATTTTTCTAAAAGCCAGTTACCGTCTCGGTGCCCATAGTTCGGTGAATAGGGCACCAGCCATATACACCAATGCTGGCAGATTCGAGCCCAGCCTGGGCCTGTTAAACAATGACAACTGTGTCCAAAATAAATAAATAAAAGTAAAAAAATGAAAGCCAGTTACCATGTCTGTAGTAGTAAATGCTTATGTGCCAAAAGATCTCCTAACTTTTCCCACAGTTTTGGCTTCTCTCTTCTTTTTCGGTTTGTTTGTTTTACAACAATAGCTCCAAATTATAATTATAATTGTATTAGATGTTTTGATAAATCATTTTGAGTTGGTGAACTAAGTTAAGGAATGTATTTCATCTGTAATGGGTAGGGGAGGTTCATTGACCTGAAAAGCTTTAATATTAGGCAGGTATTAGTGTCCTGCTAGTTCCCCCATGTGGTCTGGGCCTGATTTCAAGGCTCCCCTAGGAGTCAGGGCAGTAGTTTACGTTGGTCTTACATTATGAGATCTGATTCCTTTTGGAGACTTATTACATAACTCCTGTCTGATCTTTTGTGGTGGATTAGGTGTATAAGATCCATCTCTGTTAGGGTCCTATAGCTAAAGCTTGTATTCTCAGTGCTTAGGAGGCAGAGGTGAAAGGATAGCTTGAGGCCAGGGATTTGAGGTCAAAGATAGTAAGCTATGATTGCACCACTGCACTCCAGCCTAGGTGACCGAGAAGACCCCATCTCTTCTTTATTCTTTGAAAAAAAAAGGGGGGGAGGTAGGTGTGGTGTTTCACACTTGTAATCCTAGCACTCTGAGAGGCTGAGGCCGAGGCCGGAGTATCACTTGAGCTCAGAAGCCTGGAGATCAGCCTGAGTGAGAGCGAAAACCTGTCTCTCTTAAAGATAGGAAAATGAGCAGGCTTTATGGCATTCACCTGTAGTCCCAGCCACTGAATCAGGGTGATGCCATGGCATCTAGCCTAAAGCAACAAGATGAGACTCTCAAAAAAAAAAAAAAAAAATCCATCAGTCCTAGTGCTTCTATTTCTGAATGTCAGCAAATAGACTTGAATAACTCAAATTATGTTTGTATTTAATGTCTTTTTTTTTTTTTTTCACTTGCTCTTTCTTGGTTTTCCTGCTTCTTACATATTTAGGTCGTCTCATGCGCTGTGTCCGCTGCCCTGTGGCGTACCATGCCAATGACTTCTGCCTGGCTGCTGGGTCAAAGATCCTTGCATCTAATAGTATCATCTGTCCTAATCACTTTACCCCTAGGCGGGGTTGCCGAAATCACGAACACGTTAATGTTAGCTGGTGCTTTGTGTGCTCAGAAGGTAAGAAATAACTTGTTCTATGAGTAGTCTAAAAGGGCTTGATGTAATGTTTCACTTGGAAGAACACTTTTTTTTTTTTTTTTTTGAGACAGAGCCTCAAGCTGTCACCCTGGATAGAGTGCTGTGGCATTACAACTCATAGCAACCTCCAATTCCCGGGCTCAAGCGAGTCTCTTGCCTCCGCCTCCCAAGTAGCTGGGACTATAGGCGCCCGCCACAACGCCCGGCCATTTTTTGGTTGCAGCCGTCATTGTTGTTTGGTGGGCCCGGACTGGATTCGAACTCGCCAGCTCAGGTGTACGTGGCTGGCGCCTTAACCCATTGAGCCACAGGCGCCAAGCCGAACACTTTTATTTTCATGTTGTTAATAGAGAAAATACATGGAAATGATATCCCAAATTAATGATAACATAGCAGAACTTTTAAAACTTAGCTTTGATGCCTGATAGGGAGAGGTTTTATTTTTATTTTGAATAATGACTTAATTTTTGTTAAAATAAACAATTGAGGCTCCACACCTGTGGCTCAAGTGACTAAGGCGCCAGCCACATATACCTGAGCTGGTGGGTTTGAATCCAGCCGGGGCCCACCAAACAACAATGACGGCAGCAACCAAAAAAATGGCCGGACGTTGTGGCAGGCGCCTGTGGTCCCAGCTACTTGGGAGGTGGAGGCAGGAGACTCGCTTAAGCCCAGAAGTTGGAGGTTGCTGTGAGCTGTGATGTCACGGCACTCTAGGGGGACAGCTTGAGGCTCTGTCTTAAAAAAAAAAAAGTACAAATATCCAAGAAAAAATATAAATAAATAAATAAACAATTGAAGTAGTAAAAAATATATATAGAGAGAACAAATTTAGCCAAAACCTCACACTTACTATTAAGTGATATTGCTCCAGACCTTTATGCATGCCAACAGGTAGAAGGGCAGATATAATGGTGGCGCAGGCCTGTAACTCTACTATTTTAGCAGGCTAAGGCAAAAGGGTCACTTGAGGCTACAAGTTTAAAACTAGCCTGAGGAACATAGGGAGATCCTATCTCTGGAAAAAAAAAGCCATGATAGCTTTTAGCTCTATAGTCCTAGAGGCTCTGGGAGACTCAGGCACATGAGTTGTGTGAGGTTACAGGGAGCTATAGAGATAGCATTGTACTCTAGCTCAGGCAAGAATGAGACTCTTTCTCTAAAGGACAGATATCTAAATAGAAACAATGCTTGAAAATACTGTCATTATAGAATTGTCTTTAAAAATTTTATTATTTATATTTTTATTGGGTACAAGTCTAAATTTTGTTATGTGCATAGATCGCATAGCTGTGAAATCAGGGCTTTGAGGCTGTCCATCATTTGATTGTGTGTGTGTGATTGTGTTTAATTTTGCATGAAGAGAAGAAAACACTGAAAAGGAATATGAACTTCAGTTAAATTTTTCTTCATTATAAGGGAAGTTCTTAAAAGAGTTTGTAATGTGCAGGAAAAGTAAATTTTATACCTTTATTAAATTTCAGTTTATAATGTTTAGATGAGAGATCAATATTACCCTCTCACACATTTTCTTTCCATCTTTCACAGGCTGTTGGAGTTTTAAGTACTTATTATCACTGTGTTTACTTTGGTGCTTATAGTTCTGAATTCCTTATTTCAGTTTTTTTCTTATTTGTTTCTCCTCTCTTTTTCTCTCTGTTTCCTGGTGGAATGCAGTGATTTTGTCATAGTTCACTGCACCGTAAACTCCAGAGCTGTATCACCTGTGTCACCCTCCAAAGTAGCTGGGACTACAGGCACCCCCATCACACCTAGTTGAATTTTGGTTTGTATCTTTAGCCAAATTGCATTGCAAAGGTTTTGAATGTCTCCATTTGCCCATTTATAAAATAGGAGCTCCATTCTTAATCATACTGTCATATTGTAATAGTGTAAATTAAATTAAAAATAATGGCTTGGAGCTTGTGGCTCAGCAGGCTAAGGCGCCAGCCATGTATACCTGAGCTGGCGGGTTCAATTCCAGCCTGGGCCCGCCAAACAACAATGACAGTTGCAACCAAAATATGGCCAGGCATTGTGGCGGGCACCTGTAGTCCCAGCTACTTAGGAGGTGGAGGCAAGAGACTCGCTTGAGCCCGGGAATTGGAGGTTGCTGTGAGCTGTGATGCCACGGCACTCTATCCAGGGTATCAGCTTGAGGCTCTGTCTCAAAAAATAAAAAATAATAATAATGTAGTTAGGCCAGGCATGGTGCTCTGGTCTATAATCCTAGCACTCTGGGAGGCTGAGGTGGGTTGATTGCCTGAGCTCACAGGTGGGTTGATTGAACAGCCTGAGCTAGAGTGAGACCTCTTCTCTAAAGCCCGGTGTTGTGGCGGGCACCTAGAGTCCCAGCTACTTGGAAGACTTAGCCAGGAGAATCGCTTGAGCTCAAGACTTAGAGGTTGTTGTGAGTTTGTTGTGAGTTATGACGCCATGGCACTGTACCCAGGGCAACAAACTGAGACTCTGTCTCAAAAAACCAAACAAAAAAAATGTGGTTAAAGCCCTAGCATAGTGAGATAATTAAGATTTTGAAAATTATTTAAATTATTATTTGTTTTATTATAGGAACTACTGTAATTGGATCTTGTAGTGGGGAGGGAGAGATTGGTCTCAGTTTCCAGAAAATAAGTTTTAATGATTTTTGGTATTGTTTTTATTTTGTTTTAATTTTTCTATTCTAGGTAGGACTTTTTTTCATATTCTGTCTTACTCTGTTTGATTTTCTTCTAAAAGCTTTTCCCATTAGTAATAAACTCTTTTCCTTAAGATGACTTCTAAGAAAACAATACTTCTTTTCTCTTCCTTGAGGTAAAGATCACTATGGAGATCTTATCATCAGATACCTATGTCAATAATTCTCTAAAAGGAGATTTTCCTTACTTGTGATATGATGGTCTTTTGTATTTCATTTCATGTACCCAGAAATTGGAATCTAGTTAGTTTTAGAAGTCAAGAAACTAGGATGGTGCCGTGGCTCAAGGAGTACAGTGCCGGCCCCATATGCTGGAGGTGGTGGGTTCAAACCCAGCCCCGACCAAAAACTGCAAAAAAAAAAAAAAGCAGTCAAGAAACTAAAGAAATTGAGTGCAATCTGATGAATTGAGAAGACATTATATTCCTTTTTAGAAATTTGGATCTATTAAATAGTGCTAGATCCAAAGGAAAAAAATAGCTGCTTCCTGTATTTGAAGACTCAAACCTGCGTGTGTATTTATTCTTAAGATTTATTCATCGTTGGCTCTGTGCCTGTGGCTCAATGGGTTAAGGCGCCAGCCACGTACACCTGAGCTGGCGAGTTCGAATCCAGCCTGGGCCCATCAAACAACAATGACTACTGCAACCAAAAAGTGGCCGGGCATTGTGGCGGGCGCCTGTAGTCCCAGCTACTTGGGAGGCGGAGGCAAGAGACTTACTTGAGCCCAGGAATTGGAGGTTGCTGTGAGCTGTGATGCTATGGCACTATATCCAGGGTGACAGCTTGAGTTTCTGTCTCAAAAAAAAAAAAAAAAGATTATTGAATGTGACAAGAAAAAGATATGCACTGGAGTTTGCACCAAGACATTTACACATTCTCAAACTATAGTGCTATTATACAAAAAAATAAAATAAGAGTTTTCAGTGCAGTTATGTCAGTTGGAAGTAAAACTTTGGTGGAGGGATATTTTAATACAGAAAGAGTTCTGAGTGTCCCATATAAATTCTATAGAATCATAAATTCTTTTTTTGTTTTTCTAATATATATTCCTTATTAAACTGTGTTCTGATGAACCCTTACGCCCATTTACCATTTTACCATTTTTTATTTCTTTTGAGTAAAACAGAGGGCTTTTGTACATGTTTAAAACATTTAAATACAACATTTCGTAGTTCTTAGAATGAAAACAGGTGTGGATACTAATGTGCATTTTTCAAAAGTTTTCCTTGGCCTGAGTTACAGCAAGACCCTGTCTCTAAAAAATAGCTGGGCATGGCTCCGCGCCTGTGGCTCAACAGGCTAAGGCGTCAGCCACGTACACCTAAGTGGCGGGTTCGAATCCAGCCGGCCCGCCAAACAAGAACGATGGCTGCAACCAAAAAAACAGCCAGGCATTGTGGCGGGCACCTATAGTTCCAGCTACTTGGGAAGTGGAGGCAGGAGACTCACTTGAGCCCAGGATTTGGAGGTTGCTGTGAGTTGTAATGCCATAGCACTCTATCTAGGGTGACAGCTTAAGGCTCTATCACAAAAAAAAAAAAAAAAAAAAAAAAAGGTAGGCCCTGGTTCTCAGGAGGCTGAGGCAAGAGAAATGCTTGATCCCAAGAGTCTGAGTTTGCTGTGAGCTGTTACGCCATGGCACCCCGCCAGGAGCAACAAAGTTAGACTGTCTCAAAAAAAAAAAAAAGTTTTCCATGCCTTTTTCTTTTCCCCCCATTGGTATGTTAGGATTTTATTAGATAGGAATACAGGAGGAGTAAAAAGTAACAGAGCTTCTGGCCATGGGGAAGACCCAAATGGGAAATCTTCCTAGGTCCTTTGTCTAAGAGTATATATTTACACACCTTTACAACCTTCATGAGTGTATTAATGAACAAATGAATGTAGTCTCTCCCCAGGACAAGGTTTGTGGGTCTTAGAAGTTTTTATTTCAGGGTAAGGATTCAGGTGAATGCTCAGGCTGCTTTATTCTTGACCTTACTAGAGTCCAGAGGGTGTGGTTGGGAAAAGCAGCCTGTTTGTGCCTATAGATGGGGGTCTGAATTCTGACCTTACCTGGGCCTAGATAGAGAATGGGGGGGGGGTTCCTGTCCAGCCCTGAGTAGGGGAATCCTGTATCAGTCCTCCTGGTCCGACTGCCACTAGGGGGAAAGAGGTGCTGATTGCGCCGAACTGTTAGAGGTTCCTCCAAGAAGGGCAATTTAGGGTTCACAGTAAGTGTAAATCTGGGTTGGGACAAAATCCCTCTAGCTTGGGGCAAAATGTCAGGGTATTTTCTTCCTGACATTGCCTAGGCCTAGGAAAATGGGGTCCTTTGTCCAGCCTTGAATAGGAGAACCCTGTATCAATAGAAGGGACCAATTAGGGTTTCTCTGGAGGTAGGGAGATCCAGGAGTCCCCAGCAGAATCAAGTCTTAGACTGGAATCCTTTTTATTGCTTGTGGCCTAATGACACCATCTCTGGAAGATGTAAATCTGATTAGCACATCATCTGACAGCCAAAGTTTGCCTTTTGAATTTAAAAGTCCAGTCAGGTCATTAGAAGTATAAGTAATTAGGTTTCTTCCCAAAGTTAGCTTAGTTGCCTCTGGGGTTAAGAGCTGCTAAAACCCTTAGACAGAGTGGCCATCCCTTGGCCATGGTGTCAATTTTATTTATTTATTTATTTTTGAAACAGAGTCTTACTTTATCATCCTTGGTAGAGTGTTGTGGCGTCACAGCTCACAGCAGACTCCAACTCCTGAAGGCAATTCTCTTGCCGCAGCCTCCGGAGAAGGACTGAGGTGCCCACCACAATGTAGGCCTGGCTATTTTTTGTTCCAGTTTGACTGGGGCCAGGTTCAAACCTGCCACCCTCGGTATATGGGGTGGGTGCCCTACCCACTGAGCCATGGGCACTGCCCCCATGGTGTCAGTTTCTTTAATAAGGTATGCTATAGGTTGAACCCCGGTATTGGGTTAAGACTCCTAGGGCAATTCCAGTCAGCTCTGTAATATACAGATTAAGTTGTTATCTGGTAGGAACACTTAAAGCCGGAGCTTATAAAAGAGCTTTTTTCAGCTGTTGGAATGCCTTATCTGCCTCCAGTTCTCATTTTAGAGTGACTAGGTACTCTTTTGGAGTTATTTTTTTTTTTTTTTTTTTTTAGAGAGACAGATTCTTACTTTGTCGCCCTTGGTAGAGTGCTGTGGCATCACACAGCTCACAGCAACCTCCAACTCCTAGGCTAAGGCAAGTCTAAGCAACCTCCAACTCCTAGGCTTAGGCAAGCCTCAGCCTCCTGAGTAGCTGGGCCTACAGGCACCTGCCACAACGCCCAGCTATTTTTTTGTTGCAGTTTGGACAGGGCTGGGTTTGAACCCATCACCCCCAGTATATGGGGCCGGTGCCCTACCCACTGATTCACAGGCACCACTTTTTATGAGTATTTTTTTTTTTTTTTTTAATGACACATGAAAATTTGCTTTAATACTTCTTTGGGGGGGAAAAATCACACTTTTAGTGAATGAACAAGAAACATTTTTACAGTAATAGTGGGCTATTATTTTCATCTACCGTGCCATGAATTCATAGGGAAAAGGTTCCAGTAGCTCAGTGGGGGGCAACTTGCCTTTGAATGTGATAAAGTATTGACTGACTTTTGAATTCATGGGAAATAGGTTCCAGCACCTTGGATCACTGTTACATGGGGTCTGTGAGGGTTATCTTGGGTCATGAACTTATGGGGAATAAATAGGTTATTGCACCTAAAAACATGGGTCCACTGGTACTCCTGTGTGCTATGTTATATGCTTATTATGCCATGAATTCATAGGGAATGGGTTCCAGGAGCTCAGGCTCCTTTCCGTTGGTTCTCACAAAGTGGACTTCTCTGGGAGGAGCAGGCTGGCGCTTCAGTTGAAGCCAGGTACCTTTCTCTTTGGCTTCCTTCTTTTTCTGATCATTTTCCTTCACACGTTTCAGGAAGCTATCTCGGCTCTTAGAGTGCTTAATGTGCTCAGTATGAACATTAATCCTCTTGGCAAGGATCTTGCCCTTAACTTGTTTGTTTACAACAATGCCAAAAGCATGCTGGGTAACATTGTAGACTCTTCCAGTTTTGCCACGGTAACATTTGTGTGGCATGCCTTTTTGAACAGTACCCATTCCCTTGATGTCTACAATATCACCTTTCTTGTAGATTCGCATATATGTGGCCAAAGGAACAACTCCATGTTTTCTAAAAGGCCTAAGAGAACATGTAACGGGTGCCTCTCCTCTTTCCCTTTGTGTTTGTCATTTTGATGAATTACTGGAAGATGGCGTCTCCGGCCGAAAAAAACACACATAAAGAACTTTTGTTTTAAACTAAGAAC
>CAUYON010123262.1:0-13467 GCA_963573935.1 Arctocebus calabarensis | reverse complement strand
GCTGAATCTTGTTTTTTTTTTTGGTTTTTTTTTTGTGGAGACAGAGTCTCACTCTATCGCACTCGGTGGAGTGCTGTGGAGTCACAGCTCACAGCAACCTCCAGCTCTTGGGCTCAAGCGATTCTCTTGCCTCAGCCTCCCTAATAGCTGGGACTACAGGCACCCGCCACAGCGCCCGGCTAATTTTTGATGCAGTTCGGCTGGGGCCGGGTTTGAACCCGCAGCCCTCGGTATATGGAGTCGGCGCCCTACTTGCTGAGCCACAGGCGCCGCCCTAGGTTTTCTTTCGATAAAAGGATGTCTTTTCCTTTGGGTAGGTACCCAGTAGTGGGAGTACTGGATCAAATAATCACAGTCATAAGGGAAATACAAACTAAAATCACAATGAGATACCAGTTTACCCCCTGTTGGAATGGTTACTAAAAAGTCAAAACACAACAGATGCTGGCATGGATGCAAAGACAGAGAACACTCATGTACTGGTTGGTGGGACTGCAAAGTAGTATGACCTCTGTGGAAAACACTAATGACTCCTCAAAGAAGTAAATGGGGACTTACTATTTGATCCGTCAATCTGTATTATTAACCTCAATTTTACCCACAGGGTCCCAGACACAAGTAGCTGAACAAATGTAAACCATCAGGGTTTACCTGAAACATCTAGGCAGCTTTCCCTAACGTCTCTGTGCTGACCTTTCTACCCACCTAGAGACCTTTCACTGTCAGTCACTTGTTTCTTCCATAAGATTCAGATGGAGGAGAGAAAAGGAGATACCATATACAGAAGTCACCCTTATCTGCAGTTTCATTCTCCATGGTTTCAGTTACCCATGGTCAACTGCAGTTAAAAAATATTAAATGGAAAATTCCAGAAATAATCATTAAAGTTTTAAATTGCACAGTGTTGAGTAGCGTAGTATTCCACTCCATCCCACCCTAGACGTGAATCATCCCTTTGTCCAACAGATCAACACTGAATAAACTCCCCACCCCTTAGTTACTTAGTAGCCACCCTGATACTAGTGGGAAGAAAAAAAAATAGTTAATGTAGGGTTTGGTGTTATCTTTATGTTCAGGCATCCACTGGGGATCTTGAAACTTATCCCTAGTAGATGAGGGGGAATCACTGCATCTCCCACTTTTGTCTACATGGGCCATGGTAGGGGTAATTATTCTTTTGATCTAGGTTAGGATCATAGCAATCCAACAACATCATCCAGTTACGTTAATCCAGATAGGATGCAATGAATTAGTGATTGTGCACTTCATCTTGTGTACTTCCCTCCTTGGAAGGCAATTATATTGTCAATAATAACATATGGACAATGAGTTGATGTTCGGAATGCCTTCAATGGCTGAGTTGGTATCGTTCATTATTTCAGCTAAAGTCAGAGACAGATTTGGATAACTACCCACAGGATGAATGTGAATAAATTATTCACTCATCTTAGCGAGGTCCTTACAGTTGGATAAAGGCTGCAGGATCTATTGGGGGAGGAGATGTTTCCATAAACAGTTGAAGATGTTTCATAACAACTCCTAAGGTGCAGGCTACCGTGTTTTGGGGATGGAAGTGAGTAGATACTTGATTTACACATAAGAAGTTCAGTGTGGAGGTACACACGGTACCCCTGGAAAGAAAAAAAGTTTACAATTGCTGGGCACACTAAATGGGACCTACATTACTCAGGCAGCCCAGGTTGACAGACCTGTGAGTGGCTTCCTTGCTGGCTAGTAAACCTTAGGTTTCCAATTCATCTCATATAACTATGTCTCTTCTTTGTCTTTGGGGAGACTGCTTAAGGGAAGTCAGTTGAAAGTTTGTTTACACTGCAAACTTCATCTACCTCTTGAAGTGACTGAATGTCAGCTATGGGAATGGGGGTATTGATTTGTATTCTTCTGGGGCAGGGGCTACGACCATTCCTCCCAGTTTGGGATTGATTTTTCAGCAAATTTAAGGGGAATAGCAATGAAATTATGGTTAGAGAATGTGGTGTGGGTGTGGCAGTACCAGCAGCCAGTTAAATTAAAGGTACTTGCAAAAGTTAGGACCACACCAGGCATTTTTCTTCATAGGAAGGTGGGTGGCTCTGAAAAACAAACAATTATTGGCATTTCTCCTTCCTTCATACCTCTCAGGGTTTAAGGTATCTCCGTGTGCTTCATTATCAGACCGCATTGTTGTTTCCTTCCCTGCCCCCAAATCAGTTTGTTGTACCTCAGTAACTATAACTTCACCTTATTTCTGCTCATCCCTTTCTGGCACCTAGATCTATCCTCCAAATACTTAGGTACAAGAGGGACAAGGGCATTTAAAAAGGCATGGATACCCTGAGTGCACCCACCTTTGTTCATGTGGACCGTGGTAGGGGAACTTGGTGACTAGTGTACTCAACAAGTGTCCATTAGTGATCAAACTGCCTTACTAAGATGTGTGGACCAGGGGAGGTTGAGGGACATACAGTCAAACATCTTTTCAAGTCAATTTCTGAGAAGACCCTTCTGATGCTCAGGAACTCCTGAGCCTTTAGACAGCAGGAAGTGTGTGGAAGGTCCATCAAATACATCTACACTCTACTCCTTTCTGGGTAGCTTTTGTGATTAAAAGATACACCATTGTCAGAATGCAAATAGTTCATAAAGCTACTAACTTTACACAGATTTGTTTCAAGGTCCACAGTGGTGTGGCTAGAGTTAACTAATCAGTTTGGAACAGCAATGCTGATATATAACAAGTCAACAGTGATGAGGCACCACTGATAACCCAAAGAAGGGGCCAATAGTATACTGTAATCAATTGGCCAGGGAAAAACTGGTCAACTTTTGGGATGCTCCCAAGTCTGGCATGTGGCAGTAACCTCTGCATCAGGAAAAGAATTCTTTACTTTGTGCCCTTCTCTGCTGGCAGATGCATTACCATGTTGGGTAAGATGAACAATCCATGAAGCATTTGTGGCACTCTATCTTGTGCAGTCTCTATCAGCAGATGTAGTCTATTTGGTCTTTTTCACAGGACAAGTCCTTACTGTGGCTATCTACATGAAAGACAAAGATGATTTGATCAGAAGCTAAATTTTAATTCCAGAGTGCATGGTCCCCAAAAGGGGTGACTTTAATATGCCAGTCTGTAGTTTCCAAGGTGACATACAAAACAGGCCATTGGCAATATCTCAAGAGTCAGTGAAACTATAACAAGATTTATTAAGGGAAGGATTATCTGAATCTGTGAGAGTGCCTTTGAGTTCTGCCCACTGAGCCAAGTGGTTTTGTTTTCAGTTATGCATATATAAGACTTAGCTCAAATATCTGTAGCAGCCATTGTATACCACTGGGTTTCAACTTAGCCAAATCTTCAGTGAACTGGGCCCAGGCATGTAATAGAACCTCGATGAATCAAGGGCCCCACTGAGCCAATGGTTTTGTGGTTTTGTTTGAGGGGGGGGGGGTGTAGTAGGAGTTCAAGTTTCCCCCTAAGGGTATGTGCTGCTGTGTTTTCATGTCAGCTCAAGATAGCCCTGGGCTCAGACCAACTGCATCTTTGATGTTATTCCGTTTATATTTGACAACCAAGGTTTATTGGGCCATTTCCACCTTGTTGACCCACAGTAAGTGGCAGTATCAGGTTGTAGTGTTACAAGGTCTGTATGGGAATGACATTCAGTGTTGACTAGAGTTCACAATAAGCTAATGGCTGATTTTTCAAAGGGCTATAGCCATGTCAAGGAGATGACATGTCTAATACTCTGAGGGTGTCTCTGGGGTAAGATTGCCTCCTGTTGCCAAAGTCTCCAATTGGCAAAATGACTAATTATTCACAGAGAATTATATCACAAAGTTGTCCTTAAGATTGTGAGGCCAGGCTCGGCGTCTGTAGCTCAATGGTTAGAGGACCAGCCATGTACACCAGGGCTAATGGGTTTGAACCTATCCTAGGGCTTTTAATCAAACAACAACAGCAACAACACAAAAAAATTGCTGACTATTGTGGTGGGCACCTGCAGTCCCAGCTACTAGAGAGGCTGAGACAAGAGAATTGCTTGAGCCCAAAATTTTGAGGTTGCTGTGAGCTATGATGCCATGGCACTCTTCCAAGAGTGATCAAGTGAGACTCTGTCTCAAAAAAAAAAAAAAAAGATTGTGAGGCCACAAATGTAGAGAGTATGCCCCGGCATTCTGGGCAGCTTTTAACAAAGCCTATTTATTTGGGCCCAACTTAAGGGGTGCTCCTTTGTGTGTTAGCTGACATAAAAGACCAAGTAGAGAACTCAAATGAGACCCTTACAGTCTCTTGTAGCAAAGAGTCAAACAAGGTTCTGGGTTTTTTCTTTGACTGCTGGATAGATTTAGCATTGCAGATCTGCCTACACACTCCACAGGAACTTTATTTAGTTGGCAAGTCTGTGAGTTTTCTGGGGGGTTGTCAGCCACCTCAGCTAGTAGAAGTGTAATACAGCAAGGTGGACATGTCCGACTTGACAATGGGACACCATTTGGATCATGACTGTTTGGGGCATCAGAAGGTAGAGGAACTTGTGGGAAATCCTAACCCACTCATTTGTTGCAAATGGCAGAGGAGTTAGGATCCTCTCGGGTAGCCTTTTGACCCTTCCCCACATGTGGCTGTTCTTGATCAGGGAATCTCCTCTAGCACTCCTGGGAGGGGAAGTACAAACATACAATATGAAGTCCTACTGTAGACTCAGATGGAGAAGCAACAGCAGTATCTTGAATGGCACACTAGAACCCCTCCACAAAGTCACATTATCTTCCCTTTCCTATTTCAAACCTTTTCAAACCACATTATTTGAGTGCCCCTTTCCTCCCATAGGTTCAGTCAGGTCGGATGGTGACTTGGGTGTCTGCAACCAATGGAATCCTAAAGTTTGAGAACCCCTCTCTAAGGTTCCCTGGCAGACTGAGATGGGTGTCTATGGTCTTCACTCCCTCTTTGTCACCGGAAAACTTTGGTCCCTTTCCTGATCATCTTTCTCCTTAAAGCACCTGAAGGTGTGGTAGATGGGGAGGGAGGGAGGAAGGGTGCAGAGGGAAAAAGAAGCTCTGTGACAGCAGCAAGATTGTGGTATTTGCATTTGTTTTTGAGAAGCACAACAGCTGCTCATGATCCAACCAAATTTCCAATGTTTTAGGCCAACACAGGAGTTCTGTAATTGATACCAAGGTTATCATTACTGACATCTTTTTCAGCTTCGGGGCCCCATTGACTCAGAGGCTACAGCCAGATTGCTTTCTATTGAACCTACAGTTTTATGTCCTTTTGTTGATTTGGACTTAGATAATAGAGCCTTAAAAAAGAAAAAAAGAATCTACCTTAATTCAGAGTATTTCTTGTTCTATTGTGGGATATCTGAGTTAATGTCTGGTTTTAACATAAAAGAGGAAATTTCTGGGCTGGAAAAACTGACTGTACTAACTTATCTGGATTTCTTTGGGGCAATTTCTTTCTTTTTCCCTTTTTTTTTTTTTTTTTTGACATAGTCTTATTTTGTTGCCCTCGGGAGAGTGTGGTGTCACAGCTCACAGCAACCTCAAACTCTTGGGCTTAAGCAATTCTCAGCCTCCCAAGTAGCTGGGGCTACAGGTGTCTGCCACAACACCTGGCTACTTT
This sequence comes from Arctocebus calabarensis, assembly GCA_963573935.1. NCBI lineage: Eukaryota > Metazoa > Chordata > Mammalia > Primates > Lorisidae > Arctocebus > Arctocebus calabarensis. Next base: position 7,838 of record CAUYON010123262.1, on the reverse strand, counting down.
TTTTGTTTCAGTTGTCATTGTTGTTTAGATGGCCTGGGCCAGGTTCGAACCCACCAGCCTTGGTGCATGTGGCTGGTGCTGTAACCACTGTGCTACCGGCACAGAGCCGATTGGGGCAACTTCTCATTCTTCCATCTTATAAACCCAGTCTGGGGCAGTAAGAGCCCAAATACTAGTCAATACTTCATTGAGTGCATGTATGGGAATTCATCTCAGAAATCTCCAGAGAAAGCCATAGCTCCATTGTTGTATTTATTACCCACCATAAAATCTCTGAGACCCTGTGGTCATCTTTCAGTGGATTAAAATTGGCATGATAGATTACAAGAGCTGTGGAGCTCTAAACTGGCCTGGCTGTTGCTATTCTTATTTGTACTGAGTCCTGCCAAATCACCTCTAAAGTGAACCAGCCAAAATGCCATTAATTCACCAGATTTCACCCAATAAGTTATTTCCATTTTCTCCCCAGTTAGTGTTCATTGCAGATGCATGTTTTGTCTGAAAGAGGGCAAAACTTTCTTTCCTCATCAGCATGAATTTTAGTAGTAGTTATCCTTCAGCATAAGTGGCAGATTGGCCCCAGGATCTCCATGTGTGGCAAAATCCATGCATCCTCAAGTCCTGCAGACAGCCCTGTGGAACCCACGTACACAGAAAAGTCAGCCCTTCATATAAGTGGGTTTCATGTCCTGAAAATACTGTATTTTCAATCTGTGTTTGGTTGAAAAAGATCTGTGTATAAGTAGACCTGATCAGTTTAAAACCCTGCGGTTCAAGGGTCAATGTTGGGCACACCTAAGACTGATGCCTGATCAATGCAGAAGAGGAGAATTAACCACTTGCAGCATCCTGTTTAGGCAGCTGAACTGTGAAGTCTTTAATCTACTTCCCAGGACTCAGCCTGAAATCACCTCCCCAATTCTTCTTGGAGTACAATAGAGTTTTTCTCAATGAGAAGTTTCAGTGTACTACATGTTGATTTGAATAGTAATTTTAAGCAGCATAATAATTGTTTTAACATTTAAAAAATGAAATTTTGAAATATTACAGAAAAGTTGAAAGAATTATACAGTGGTACAGTCATATACCCACCATCTAAATTTTATTATATTTGCTTTATTATTTATCTCTCCATCTGTGCATCCCTTTATCTTTTTATCAATACATCTTCTGTTTTTGATGTGTTTCAAAGTACATTGCAGACTTTTATATTGAAGTATATAAACACTTCAGGATATATATCCCAAAACACTTTAGGATATATATCATTGATGAGAATTCATTATTTTAAGTTTTCTTAAGGTGAAATGCGCAAATCATAAAAATACAATTTAATGAATTTTGAGAAACACATATAAATGTATAGCCTCACATCATATCAAGATACTCGTGTCACCTCTGAAAGTAATCTGATATCCTTTTGCATGAAGTCAATCCCTCGAAGGAAACTGCTGTAATGATCATTTAAAATCGTAGATTAATTTCATCCATTTTGGAATGTCATAAAACTATAATCACATGCTATTACATATGTTTAAGTTTTCTTCCACTCAGAAAGATGCTTTGAGATTCATTTACCTTCTGTTATACAGGAATAGATTCTTTTTTCTTCAGAAGTAGTGTACTACTCCTAGTGTATATTGTGTGGCTCTATCAGAATCTATTGGTTCTATTGCTGGATACCTGTGCTATTTCCAGTGTTTGACTATGAATAAAGCTGCTATAAATATCACTGTACCTGTCTTATTTTGTGTCTATTTTTGAAAAAGTTTGTTATGTATTACTTCATAGAGCAAAATGTTTGTAAGTTTGTTAACTGCTATGTCAGGTAGTTTTTTTTTCTTTAATCTTACATACCCTATTCATGTCCTAAAGGCTATACCTTATTTGTAATTTCCCAGTACTGCACCTAATTTGTGGGGTTTTATTTATAGATTTATTTTTTTCTGGACTTTTCTCAGCTATTTAAAAAATATCTTGAATTGATTTTTTTTCATTTAAAAAAATAGTTTCATAGTCATTTATGGTACATGTAAGATATTTTGCTATGTTTTGGGAATATGTCAAATTGGGCACCATTTCCTATCTAAAGTACCATCTGGAATATCGGGGGAGGACATATCTCACACACATAAGCGCGCGTGCACACACACATACACATTATTCAGTATGGCAAGAACAAGCGTAGGGTCTCTTGGAACTCTGTTTCCAAGAGAGTGGGAATGTGGTAGTATGACAAAGTATGGAGAAACTTCTGAGAAAAGTCGACTTTTGAATAGATTCTTGAGTTTAGAGTTTATAAGGAATTTAGAGCTTAATACTCTCCCATGTGGTAGCTCTATTTAGCCCATAAATGAACAGACCTAGAGAGGTTCACTTATTTGTCTAGGGGTGAGTAGATGCGGATTAGAAGCCCCATCTACTGAGTTCCAAGCCCATGTTTTTCCTTCTACAATGGAGTATTTAAATATATTTTCAGAACCATTGATTGACAACTTGCTATGTGCTAGGCCATGGGTTGTGTCAGGGGAATTAAAAATGAGCCAGATAATATAGTTCCTGCCATCAGGAAGTCCCAGGCAGTTGGTGACACTCCTTAAGTATACACACGCACACACGGGGACATTTTCCACCATATCAGCCATAGAAGCAAAACCCCGTGGGAATGCAGAGGGAATGGCAGCTAAAGCCCTATGATCTCAACATGATTTTCTAAAGGATTTTCAGTGTGTTCCTTTAAATATTATTTTGAGGATAACCAACAGATCTCTACCTTCCCTCCTTTCAGAAACATGTTGAATCAAATCTTTTCAAGGAAAGGCTAAAGAAAATCTCAGACATCCTTTTTAGTTCATGGCTGATATCCTGAAGTTCTTTCCTTTAATATGCCGTGAGCCCGCTGAGGGCAGACGTTTTGTTGCACTCACTTCGGTATCTGACGTCTAGTCCTGTTTCTGAAACACAGCAAGTGCTTAAGAAATACTTGAATTGTCAGTGGTTATTCTAAAACATTGTTAAATGTTGATGATCATGAGACTTCAGGCAAGTCAAGTCTGCTCCCCACAGGCTTGTCACCTCAGCATAGGCAGGAAAACGTGAGGTTGGTGTTTATGCTGTGATTTTTTTTCTTATAGTCTCGTTCCTGTAGCCCTAAATCTCTTGGACTTATCACTCAAATGAAAGCAAACACAAAAGCAAACTTCCCCTTCATGACATCTACTCAATGTCTACTTCCTTTTACTTCCTGTTTCCTCATTTCACTATTCTACTTCAGATGCACATCTTTTTTTGTTTTTTATTTTTTTGAGACATAGTTTTGCTCTGTCACTCTGGCTAGAGTGCAGTGGCTTCATCATAGCTCACAGCAACGTCACACTGCTGGGTTCACGCAATCCTCTTATTTTAGCCACCTGAGAAACTAGGACTACAAGCATGCACCACCACATCTAATTGATTTTTATATTTTTTTTGTAGAGACAAGGTCTCACTCTCTTGCTCAGGCTGATCTTGAACTCCTGGCCTTAAGTGATTTTTTTTTCGTTGGCCTCCCAGAGTGCAGGAATTACAAGCGTGGGCCACTGATCTCAGCCTTAGACCCACATCTATTTGTAGTAGGACTGATTGTTCTCTTTATTTTATTTTGCTTCAAAAATAATCGTACTTCTCTTCATTTTTATTATTTCTCTCTCTCTTTTTTTTTTTTTTGAGACAGACTCTCACTTTGTCACCCTTGTTAGAGTGCTGTGGCATCACAGCTCACAGCAACCTCCAGCTCTTGGACTTAGGCAATTCTCTTGCCTCAGACTCCTGAGTAGCTGGGATTACAGGTGCCCACCACAAAGCTATTTTTTTGTTGTTGTTACAGTTTGGCTGGGGCCGGGTTTGAACCTGCCACTCTTATTATATGGGGCTGGCACCCTACTCACTGAGCCACAGGCGCTTGCCCACATCTTTATTCTCTTTAATAGCATGGTTCTACCATATTCTAGCAGCCTTCAGAAGGCTTTCTCTAACTTTCGCAATAAAACATTTGGGAGAAACTCCACCTCCTATATCTCTTTTTCCTCATTAAAAAAAAAAGAATTTATTTTAATAGACTGTATTTTGAATGTATGATATACTCACATATTGCCAGTAATGATATATTTGAGTTAAAATTGTCATCTGTTATCTAACATGATGTGTTTAATATGCTTAATAGGTATATGCCCAAGAGATATTTCTACAACCTATCAGTGAACCCAAATAATCTTATGTCTTGTTAGTAGTCTCATTTATTTCTGCTGTCCTTTTCCTTGTCATTTATCCTATATTGTCTTGAGAATATTTAGTTTGTGTCAGTTCTGTTTTGTCCACAATTAGCCTGGCAAGGCCATTGACTTCAGCACCCAGGTCAGGTGTGCCCTCAGGAAGGGTCTGAGTGGTTTCTTCACAGGAATCACAACTACATCTTTTGGTATCTATTGCAGTCATGTGTTTGCTTCTATTTTGGATTTGTCTGTCTTATCTCCTGGACATCAAAGTGCCCTTCAGGGTAGGCATCCTATTTGTTTCACATCTACCACTCTCCTTTAAATGTAAAATCCTAATTGTAAGCAGCAGATACATAGATTGAAATGATTTCTAGAACTTTCCTTCTGGACATGTAAGATTCTAACATCTTATATGAGAATATCAGTGAGTTGATTTTGTTTTTAATATTTTTTCATAGGAAAAAGAAGACCATTTTGAATCTGTTCAACTGAAATCCTCAAGATCCCCAAATATATGAAGAGACAGTGCTGTGGTCTTCAGACTAAGAACAGAGAAACCTGCTCTAGTTTTACAGGACCTTATTTTAGGGCCTGTCCTCATACCTGTCGAGTTGGTGATCTCACTGAGGAGGGCCGTGTCACGGAAAAGGGAAAGAAGTTGAAATGTTTGATTGCCTTATCACATGGTCAAGTACCTTGCCAAAAAGGGAAAACAAATGATTTGGGTCTCAACTGAAGATGAAACTCAACTCAGGAAGAGATTTATCTGTATATACACATAACTGAAAACCAAGTTTAAGCCCACCAGTACACTGCTGATGCATGCCACATAATTAATGGGTAACTTTTCTTCTTCCTAATGTCTACATAAACAGTGTGCTTTGGAGGGCAGATGTGAGCTTATGTGCTGTGATCCTGTTTATGTTTTTCCTTTGTATGTATTTTGGGAAAGATTGGAAAATTTTCTTAAGGTATGGTTATTTTTCCCTTTATTTATTTTCTTGAGAGCCTTTAAAACAGCTTTTCTATTAAAAATGATGAGCAATGAAGATAATAAATTTTTCATTTTTTTCCATAGGGTATCTTCTCTTGATTTCAGAAACTTAAATGATCAGCAATGTTTTAGGGAGAGTTAGCATGTGCTGGAGTTATCTAAACTTAGAATTGCCTTTGAAATTGCATACTTATTCAAACTGCTAAGAAGGGCTTGACTGAAAATGTGAAGGAATCTTAACACAAACAAACAAAAGGCAAGAGGAAGCCTTGACCATCCATTAATACAAACAAGATGGTACTATCATATAAGTCAAATGGCTTAAAAGAGTTTATGTAGTGCTGGAGGTACAATTTAAAGTAAGTGGGAAAGCCTGCTTATCAAATCTCTAGCAATATGGTGGAGAAGAAAGTGGGATAGTTTGTCTGTAAGTGCAGATGTTGTAAAAATGTACTTGGATAATTTCATCCAGAAAATGTCAGTGGAACATTTGTCCTATGTCAAGCACTGGATGCTATTGGGTTATTTTTCTGCTACAATACACTCAGAATCACCGATTTCTTAAAAGTTTTTTTTTTTCTTAAGCCAATAAAGCAGGAATCCAATTTTGGGAAATTGCATATAATTGTATTCATAATAAGAAAGTGGTTGTACCATAAGCAGTTATGAGATAAGTATTGTTCCTATTCAAAAGTAATCCAGGTAATTGTAATATTTCCTATGACTACAATAACAGGTAAAGAGTATTATCTCAATCTGGATATTTGTCAAAGAAAAGTTTGAATGGATTTGACTAATTTTGGTAACTTCAAGTAAATTTTAATTGTTTTAGAACTGGAAAAGAGGGGAGTTTCCTGGCCATTCATGATCTAAGGTGCTCTGGTTTGTTTCCAATAAACAGTAATCTTTATAGATCTTAATTCAGATTTTTAAAAAGACTCGTGATTTGCTGAGAGAGCCAGGGCATGTGGGTAGAATTTTTGAAAGGTTTGCCCCAAGAATTTCAGTGAAGTATGAGTTGTAACTTTTGATTCCGTAGGCAATTTCTTTATTTTTATGGAAAATGGAAGAAAAATGAGCAATTATGTTTATTTGGCTGGTGGGTAAAACTAAACCATCCTATTACTAATGAATGAATGTTTTATATGTATCTCTACTGTTGCACATTGAGTACAGATGAGGTTATCATTCTTGTATTGTTTGTTGCAAAATCCAGAGAGGGTGTCACTTAGCATAAACTTTTCTTGCATTTAATTTCTTGAGTCTTTTGTATAAAGAAGAAATCATTGCATTGCTCATTGTTATCCTGCTAACAGAGTGCTGAGAAGGCTTTCCTCATCTTGATCAAAATTGAAACTGAAGATTGGAAATACATTTGAAATGCATCCTTTCAGAGGAACACTGGTAAAATTGTATGAACTGGACAGAGTCAGAAAATTTCCAGAGAGTCACCTGTCACTTCTCTTCATCTTCAGCTGTGCTCCATATGTATGTTCCAATTCATAAAGATAATTGGCATTTGCTCCTAGGTAGCCTCTTTCTTCTCCTGTCCTTGAACTATAATCTTTGATGTGTCAAAAATGCCTTAAATTTTAATGAACTCTTGAAAATGTAGTTGATATTGAAGAATTTATTTATTTCTAATTTTAGATATTAAATGGATTTTTGTCAGCTCAGTCCCATTTTTGGAAAGAAGCTAACTTTTCCCTTTGGATTTCAGTGGTTTGCTATTTTATTCCAAGCACAGAAGCAGCATAAAAGAAAGAATATTTTGAGAAAAATAGTCACACCAATCCGGGCTATAAAATTCACTTTAGTTTTATGTCTGCCCTTTACAAAGCCCAATGAAAAGCTGAAAGACATAAACAAATTAATCATGTTTCTGTGACTTTTAATTGACATTTGTTGTTCTTAGCCCCCCATAAGTGGTAGAAAGAGAGATTATTCATTATTTTTCTAACAGGCACAGTTTTGAAGCCTTAAATACTTCATTAAGTCAGCTGTCGCCTATAATATCTCTTGGTACTCTGTCAAAACATATTTAAATTAGTTTTTCACTGGATGAGACCCTGTCTTCTATGGGTCTAAATTATATCATGCCATTTAATGATGTTGAGCAATTTGGTATGTGTTCACTTGATTAGTAAGACTGAATTTTATTATTACTGACTTTTTTCTCTCTTTAGTTACTAATAATCAAATCCTTTCTAGAATTAAAAGTATTTCATAGTATTTCTGTTTAGATGTCTGTCCTTATTTTCTTCCCAAAGGGAAAAAAAAAAGGAGATTTAAATTTGTTATGTGGAAGAATTGCTCACGTTTAGTCATGTACCATCGGAGGTCTTCAGGTTCCCCAAGTGGTGGGTCATGATTGTGCTACTTCAAGACCCATCTGGCCAACTGTCATTTAATGTTCATCAATACAGCCACTTCCAGCAGTTCATGGTCATTTCTTTTTTTTTTTTTTTTTATAATTTTATTGAATCATAATTCTGTACATTGGTGCAATCATAGGGCACGATTCATATACATTCAGAAATGTTTTGATTGTACTGTTACAGATAGCCTTCATGGCATTTTCTTGATCACTA
>CAUYON010123261.1:0-15238 GCA_963573935.1 Arctocebus calabarensis | reverse complement strand
TGTGTGTGTGTGTGTGTGTTTTTCATCCCAGCGCCCCCTCCTCAGAAAATCACTGGTGGACAATGGGTCCGTCACCCAGCCAAAAACTGCAAAAAAAAAAAAAAAAAAAGAAAAGTGGAAATAATAGTAAAAACCATAATGGGGCCAAAATTTATAATAAAATTTATTACTATGACTGTGGGATAGAAAAATATCATATAAGACAAAAAAAAAAATATTAAAGAGCTAGTATACATGAAAAAATAAAAAATAAATAATTATTACCCTACTTTTTTTTCATAGACTAGTTCTAATTTCTTGAGTTGACCTATTTTTCACTTTAAACCTTATTGTTTCTTATCCTCACAGCTTCTCACATCATTATTTTGGTCCCTTTATATTACTCCCAAGTAACTCAGATCAATCTTATTAAGTACCATCTGGAATTTTTTGCTGCCTTGGCATGCCCTCCCTATAGTAATCCCTAGGACCCACATTTGAATGAACCATATACAAGGTTGGTATGATCTTTGACACTGTATTGTGTGGTCTGCTAAATTTACTACCTTTGCTTGACTGGAGCTTTGTTAACAGCTCACATTTCCCAGCTGTATACAAGGTCTCGGTACATTTTAGTGCCCTACAAGTTTTGTATTTGGCCACCCTCCATTTAATTCAGTCTTAATCATTTCCTGTGGTGACACATATGAGTTTTAGCTGAAATTCAGAATTACTTACCCTTTGGAGAAATGTGTCTCATTGCAGAAAGAAAAGAGTGACATCAGCAAAAGGCGTGAAATAGGGAATGACAAAAGTCCAATCCTTCACAGATGCAACAAATATACTGGCATGCTGTCAGAATCAACATTTTTAGAACTCTTAGAACTAATAACCAACAGCCAGTGAAGTATTTAGTAAAGAATAAACAACCACATCTCAATAGGAGGGCTTTATGGCATTTAACTTACCTGATCCCATCATATACAATTCTACACCTGAAAAACAAAAAATGAGACATTCTCAAGAAAATTGAGAACTTGTCCCTGGAAGGTCTGCTTTAAATAATGCTAATGAGAATTCTTCAGGCTAAAATGAAAGAAAAATACATGGTATCACTAATCCACATGAAGAATCAAAGAGCAAGAAAAAAACATCAACAGAGGCAAACATAAAAGTCAGTAGTAGGATATTTTTGGTTTTTTTAAGTCTTTTTTTGCATAATCTTAAAGAAACTGTATAATGCAGTAAATAAATCTATCATAATTGCTGTACAATATATAAAAATATTATTTGTGACAACAATCTGAAGAGATGACAGAACAATATATAGGAATTTTTGTCTACTGTTGAAAATAGGTTGATGTTAATCTGATTTAGACTGTCACAAATTAAAATGTAAGTTGTAATTAGCAGGACAATTACTAAGACAATAACTAAATAATATTCAGTTTTTCAAAAGGGAATTAATATGGTCCACTAGAAAATATTTATTTAACATAAAAGAAGACAGTGAGGGGAAAATAAAAAAATGCATGAGATAAAAAAATTAAAAATGTCAGAAAGGAGTACTTTCTTATCAGTAATTATAGCAAATGTAAATGGAATAAACTCTATAATTAAAAAGCAGAGATTGAATTTAAACCAAATTGGATTAAAAAGTAAGATTCAACTATATCCTGTTTGCAAGAAATTCACTTCAAATGCAAAGAATAATGTAGATTGAAAGGGAAAGAATAAGAAAACATATTTCAGAAAATAGTAACCAAGAAAGCTGGCATGGTAATACTGATGTCAGATAAAAATAAATTTAAAGACAAAAATTGTTAAAAGAGAAAAAGAAGTGTATATATAATAATAAAATGTCAATCACTTCAGACAATATAACAATTATAAACATATATGCACCTAATTATAGGTCTCTAACATATATTAATTGAACAATAACAAAATTGTGGAGAAATTGTGGAGAGAAATATATAGTTCAGTAATAATAGGTAGACTTTAATACTCCGGTTTCAATAATAGAAAGAACAACTGAACAGAAGATCAGCAAGACAATAGAAGTCTAGAGTAATATTGTAAACAAGCTCCACCTACCAGGCATATATAGAACACTCCACTCAAGAAAGAATGCACATTCTCCTCAAACGCAAATGAAACATTACCCAGGATTGGTTATATGTTTGGCCACTAAAGATATTTCAATGAATTTTAAAAGACTGAATTAACACAAAATTTCATCACTGACCAAAATGGAACAAAAGTAGAAATCAGTAGCAGAAGAAAAACTGAAAAATTCACAAATATGAGAAAATTAATCAACTCAAAGAAGAAATCACATGAAAAGAAATTAAAAAATACGTTTAGGTGAATAAAAACAAACATATGATAGCAAATCTTACATAAAGGCAGAAAAATCAGTGGCCAGAGGAAACTTATGGCAATAAATATCTTATTTAAAAAGATAAAGTCATTAGCCCACCCTCCTTAATAAATAGATAAAAATGAGTTAAATTTAAAGCAATAGGAAGGGAAGAAATAAAGATTAGAGTGAAAATGACAAATAGAGACTAGAAGTGTAGCGGGAATTAACCGAACTACAGTTGGTTCTTTGAGAAGATCAACAAAATTGAGAAACCTTTAGTTCAATGACCAAAGAAAAATCTAGGAGACTCAAATTACTAAAACTAGGAATGAAAGTAGGAATATTACTATTGAATTTACATAATTAAAAAGGATTTTAAGACAATACCATGAACAACTGTATTCTAACAACTTAGACAACCTTGGCAGGGGGAGGAAATGTACGAAGTCCCAGAAAAGCACAAATTGCCAAAATTGACTCAAGAAGAAGTACAAAATGTGAATAATTCTGTAAGAAGTACCAATACAGAATCAAGGAACTACTAAACCAGAAGGTATTAGTGAAGGCATTATCTCATTGTGTAGATTGATACCATTAGCTTTCTGATGTACCTAAGAGCATATGCATGTATAAGTAAAGTGATCAAGGGGTGAAGAAGAAACTTTCTCAACACAGAACAAAATGGAGTGTGATTCTAGAATGTTCAGGTGAAGTCTTAACAGAGGCCACAATTAGATTGAGAAAATATGGTGATGCAATAGTGCTGCTAAGCAGTGACCACTGGTATTTTGGACCAGAATATTTTCATATGTAATGCTATGTACATACCATTGAAAGTGCCCATCTGGTTGGAAAACATGAAATGATCTTGAAACCTAAAATACTCATTATGTCTTGGGTAATGTCAGAGAATCACCCTAAAAGGAAGAGCAGTGCCAGAAAGAGTTCCTTGATAAAATGAAAATGTTTTCTATAAGAACATGTATCGGAAGAATGCAAGTAAGTCCCAGCAGTGCACATGAGCAGGCAGCTTCTTTTCTCTCAGGCTGATGTTGGAACCATGTAAGGAACTTTCATATCTTATTACCACATGCAAAATGCTGTTTTAAAAACTGTTACTTGATGGATGAAAAGCTGCTTGGTTAATGAATGTCAGTTCCACGGTAGGTGCACAGCATTCTGTTTGAAAGGCCACTACACTGCAACTAGCCAGTGCAAACTCTGACTGAAGAAGATATGAACAGTCCGTCTGTGGCTAACTTGCACACACTGTTTTTCTTGAAATGAGGGAGGAATTTAACAACAATAAAAGTTACAGTGTTTGAGTGCATACTGACTCATGGGTGTTGGTCAATGGTCTGACCATATGGTCCAGCAGGTGGGCAATGGAAAACTAAGTTATTAAAGAAATGCCTGTAAAGGGCACATCCATGATGTAAATCATGGTGGGAATTCAAGAGACACATTAAAGTAGAGCATGTTGCTGATTGTCAGAAGAAGCTTTTTCCTTGATCAGAAGGGCATTAGAACCAGTTGAAATCAGGATATTCTTGTGCACCACTTCAGGTGGCCATCTGGATTCATGAATTGAGTGTACATGGGTTGCTGTACCAATGCTGGGGATGGGTGATCATTGATAAATTCTTCTTGCACTTTTTGGGACCAAAATACGAGCTCAAGAGATAGAAATCATAGATGGCTATGGGGCATATATCCCAGGGGGAAGGCCCTGCACATAGTTGGTGTGTAGACATTGTTGTATCACTAGCAGTTCCCCCCAGAGGCTATAAATGGGTCCTGATAATAAATAGATATTTTCCCTGGACTGAACTTTTTATATTTGATGATAGATGACAATGGCTATTAGTCTGCTTGAGTTGCTGTAACAAAATGCCAGAGACTGGGTGACTTAAACTACAGATGTTTATTCTAACATAGTTCTGGAGGCTGGAAGTCCAAAAATCAAGAAGTCAGCAGGGTTAGTTTCTGGTAAGGCTTTTCTTGCTGGCTTGGCCATGTTCTTGCTGTGTTTTCATATGGCCTTTCCTCTGTAGAAGTTGGGGGTGGTGTGGGGAGAGAGAGAGAAAGATAGAGAGATCTTACGTCTCTTTGTCTTCTTAAAAGGATACTAGTTCTATCAGGACCTCAACCCATGGCTTCATTTAACCTTAATTATTTTCTTAAAGTCTCTATCTCCGAATATAGTTCATTTGTGTGGATTGGGCTTTAACATAGGAATTTTAGGGGAACGCAGTTCGGTCCATCACAAAAATGCTGTAAACACACCAGAGCAGAAGATACTGAACCAATCTGGATGGCCAAATTACATTTCTTCAGGCCAAGGAACATACTTTGCAGCCTATTATATCCAACAATAGGCCAAGAAAATTAGTACATGAAATGAATATATCATGTTGCACATTATGTTGGAGAAGTGGTTTCAAAGGTCATTGAAACATTTGTTGTCTAAAACAGGAGATCAAGGTGTGATGGGCTGGCTAACTCAGAGGACTTCATGAGTGTGGACATGGCCAACACGAGGAAGGCCAGACATCTCCACTCCACAGACTCCTCCACTTTTCTTGGCGATTCGGGGAAGAGACATGAGGGAGGATGCTGGTATGACTATAAAATTCTTTCTCATAACCTCAATCTTCCACTTCACCTCAAGTTTCTATTTATCTACCTGATGCAGGAGTCTCAAGACTAGGGCTGCAACTGCAGACACAAGTGTCAGAAGCAGGGATGCTGGCAACATTGACAATGGATTAAGTAAGTCACATTGGTCCCTAAGGCAGAAAAGAGCTTTAAGCAAGATTAAGTGCCAGTCTGGGCATTGTGTCACAAGCTGGATATGCTTTTAATGAGGAGTAGCATTCAGAGGAAAAGATTTATGAGCTAGAATAAGTTGATTAGAAGCAGTTCTAGGAGGAGGTCAAGAATTGAAATAAACATCAGAAGATGATGGAGCTTTTAATAAAGTGGGTCCTTAGTCTCAACAGATAATAGTATATAATGTTAGCACCCAGGGTCAGGAAAGGGACAGCATCATGACTCTACGGGGCCTCTTGAGGATGTTGGTAAAGATGGAAGGAGTAATAGTCATGGGGCAGTGGCTCCCCTTCTGCTGCTGAGGCTCAAAGGGTAGACCTGTGGGAATTTTGTGGACCTTCACATTTATGCAAAATCCCTCAGTGTAAACTGAAAGTGTCCCAGAGATTTTGTACAAATGTGAAGGTCCACAAAATGGACCTCATGCTCTGTAACTATACTCACTCCAACAGTTAGCACATCAGAATAGGCAGCACAGGTAGCAAGGATAGGAACAATTGTGAATAACACCAGTGTCTTCCCCCTAGGTGGGAAGTGCACCCTGTTATATAATAAAACACAGTTGGCACCAGTCTCGGTACAAGCCTATAAACTCAAATAAGGTGAGTGACTTTATCCCTAGTTGTCTTGGAACCTAGAAGTAACTAAATTATGGGATAATTGTAGCAACAATTGTCTGTAATAACATCTAGTGTATGAGAAAAGGATGATTTTGTTGGGAAGGGAAGCACCTCTGTAATTTTTGCTGATTTGTTTTGTATTAAAGCTGCCTTGTACTACAACTGTATTGTGACATGGTGAAACACTGGCACTGCTACCATGGTACAACTACCATGAATACACAAATCATATGGTAATACTGATATCAATGATCAAATATGAGAGATTAAGGTAAACTTTCCCCAGGATATAAGGTCAATGGAAAATAAATGACCTGAGGAAGAATGGATTAGCTGAGCACCAGCTAATTCTATTCTAAACAGCTCCACACAACTTTATAGCAAGATACAAAAAAAAAAAAAAAATGGATAGCTCAAGGGAGTACTGAGTAACCAGATTATTATAAAAATATGAAAAATGTCTGTAATGGTTTCAGAAAATGGATTATCAGTTCCCTTAGGTCTATACTACTACAAACTGACTTCTCCAAGTGGTAGACATACTCATGCTTATGCTATTGCTGTATCAGATATGTAAATGCTTTGTTAAATGCTGGTACTCAGAAAATTAGGACTGTTTTCCCATAAGAGAATCCATGCCAAGAGCCAGAGTAAAAGAGAGTGTGTAGGAAGGGGTTAACTCAGCCGTCTCATCCTGGGACACTGAAACCCTGCACACTCCCAGGAAAGACCTGTCTTCAGGACTGACCAGTGCTTAACATGTGTGATACATAATGTATCCTGTGGCCGTGGGCCATGTGGTACCAGATTGATGAGATTGTTTATTCTAACAAATATGATTTGTGGTGAAAGCCTGTTTTCTTCTGGGTGCTGGAACTGGAGTAGCTGAGAATCGGTCATGTAGGATCTATACACCTATATAAATTCCACGCCAATAAAAGCTCTAGAACAAAGATGAGGTTGAGCTTTTATGGCTGGCAGCACCTTGCACGTGCTGGCGTACATCACTGCTGAGGGGACACAGCATGCCACGGTGATCCTACTGGGAAAGGGCCACTGGAAGCTTGCACCTGCTCTCTTTTGGACATCACTCCTACATGTTTCCCTTGGTTAGTTTTAATAGCACCCTTTTGCTTTAAGACTAAATCATAATCATTACTATAACAACTTCTGAGTCTTTCTCACTGGGCAAGACAGTGGTTTTGGCCATTTTTGATACAGAGGGAAAATTCCTCAATCTAATAATGGGGATCTTTGTAAAACTCAGAGATAACATCATACTTAACAGTGAAAGACTGGAAACGTTCCCCCTACAATTAGGAATAAAATGAGGATGTTTATTCTTGGCCCCTCTTAACAAAAGTGTACTGGGAGTTCTAGCCAGGACAATTAGATAATAAAAAGAAATAAATGCATACAGATTTAAAAGGGAGAAATACAACTATTTCCATTTGCAGATGGCATGATCTTATATGTAGAAAATCCTGAAGAATCCCCCTGCCACTCACAAAACTATTTGAGCTAATAAATTAGTTCAGCAAAATTGTAGACTATAAGATCAATATACAAAAATAAGTTGCATGTATATAGAACAGCAACAAGTTATTTGAAAGGAAATTAAGAAAGCAATTCCATTCACAATAGCGTGAAAAAGGAATAAAACACCTAGGGTAAATGAAGAAAAGTTGATTAATGGGTACAAATACATGGTTTGATAGAAGAAATAAGACCTGCTGTTAGATCAGTTGGGTGACCATTGTTTACAAGAACCTATCGGAAATTTCAAAATAACTAAAAGAGAATAATTTGAATGTTTTTTCAAATAGAAAAACAAACAGAAAGAAAATAGAAATATTTAAGATGATGAATATCCCAAGTACACTGATTTAATCTTTACAAATTATATGAATCTATTAAATCATCAAGTATAATCCAAAACTATGTACATTTATTATACACCAATAATAAAATACATTTTAAAAGAATTATTTAAACTCTTACAAGAAAAGGACAGCCTAGTTAAAAAGTAGACACAGGACCTGAATAAACATCTCTCTAAAGAAGATAACTAAATGGTCAATGAGCACATGGAGAGATATTAAATATCGCAGATCATTAGGAAAGTATAGACAATCATGAATATCACTTCACACCTGTTAGAATTGCAGCACTAATGATAAGTGCTAGAGAGGATGTGCAGAAATTGGAACCCTCTTACCCTGCTGGTAGAAATGTGAAATGGCATAGCTATGGAAAACAGTTTGGTGGTTCCTCAAAGCAATGAACATAAAATTAGTATATAATTCAGCTATTCCACTCTCAGGGACATACTCCAAAGAATGAAAACCAGGGACTTAAACAGATATGTTGATGTCAGTGCTCATAGCAGCATTATTCACAACAGCCCCAAAGCAGAAACAGCCTAGTATCCATTGACAGATAAATGGGTAAACAAAATGTGGTATAAACACATGATAAAATATTATGCAGCCATGGAAAGTAAGGAAGTACTGGTATGTGCTACAACTTGGATAAGGCTTTAAACACATTGTATAAAGTGAAAGAGACCAGACACTAGAAGTCACATGTCTAATTCCATTCACACAAAACATCCAGAATAGGTATCTATAGAGACAGAAAGTAGATCTGTGGCTGCTGGGGCTTGGAGGGAGACTCTGGGGAGTGTCTGGTTAATGGGTAGAGAGTTTCCTTTGGGGTGGGGGGGTTTGGAATGTTCTGGAATGAGCTGATGTTTTCACAACACTTAAACAAGTGATGCTTAATTATAGGTGTCAATTTGACTGGATTAAAGCATACTTAAATAGCTGGCAAGCCTTTATTTCTGGGCATGTCTGTGAGAGTGTTTCTGGAGAAGGTTGGCATGTGAGTCTGTAGCCAGACTGGGAAGATCTTCCCTCAACGTGGACATGCACCTTTCAACTGACTGGGGGCCGGGATAGAATAAAAAGGCAGAGTAAAGGCAAATTCACTGTCCTCAAGCTGAGACGCTGGTCTCCTCTTGCCCTTGGACATGAGAACATCAGGTTCTCTGGTGTTTGGACTCTGGAATGCTCAGGTTCTTAGACTGAGAATTACATCATTGTCTTTCCTGTTCCTGAGGCTTTCACACTTGGGCTGAAACAGTGTCCCTGGATCTCTGGCACACAGAGGCCTTAGGGCCACTTGGCCTCCGTAATCACATGAGCCAATACCCTAAGAAATCCCCTCCCATCTATTTGCCTGTCATCTGTCATCTACCTCTCATCTCTCTATCTATCCATCATCTATCCATCTATCATCGATCTATCTTATTAGTTTTATCTCTCTGAGAGTTCTTACTAATACACGTATACACTTCACAATCACAAAAATGGTAAATTTTATGTAATGTAAATTTTATCTCAATGGAAAGAAGGCCAAAAAAAAAAAAAAAAAAAGAAAGAAAGAAAAGAAAAAGAAAGAGAGCAAAGAAAGCAGACAAGATGGCCAACTGGAGCCAGCTTTCCACAGAGGCTCCCATCCAGAATGAGAGTTAAAGGACAGAAGTTTAGCAAGAAAGCCAATGGTTCATATCTGAGCCAAGAGAGAACATTGGAGAAAGCACATCAACCCTGCTGATTCAAGCTCCAATCCCAAAGACACAAATCAAAGTTATAAAATCCATTGCCAAGTGAACGGAAGTCCCCTCCTCCATGAGAACGGCTTGCAGTACACTCCATACAAACAAGCAGAGTTCAAATATGCTCCCAGTTTTATCCCATGGGAGAGACCCTCTAAAAACCAGACCTCTTTTCCCTACTAGGGTGCCATGGTACTCTCCTGCCAAGCATAAAACTGCATAAAACTGTATATATTCTCTACCTGAAATTTTAAACTCCCAGCACTCCCCTGCACTCTCACACCAAGATCTGGAGGCCTGTCCCCCATGGAGTCCAAATTCTTGGGCATTTTCTTGAGGGGTGTGGATGGGGCATAGGCTGCTGCTGACCTGTGCTGATTCTCCGGCACAGGAGAAAGGAAAGGACGGTCAGCTGAGAGGGAACTGTACAGGGGTGGTGGTGCCCCAAGGCACAGAGCAGCATCCGCAGCAGTGGGGACAATAGGGCTCACACCTCTGGGGATATTTTCAAAGGAAAGTCCCAGTCTCTCTGGGCAACCAGAGGAAGCCAGGCATCTTCTCTGGTAGCAGCAACTAGTGGAACAGTTCTAGGACAGAAATTCAGGCCCTGTGAGTAAAGGGTATGCCTGAGTTGGTACCAGCCTGGGTAGAGCACAAGGACTAGAATACGAACTCAGAGACAGCACACTCCCAGGGCGGGGCTGACCCAGGGACTGCTTCATTGAGCCTCAGACACACCCAGCCTTCAGGGGATCATAGCTGAGACAAAGACAGGCAGGCAGTGACTGGAACTGACAGCTAAAAGTCTATTCTTACTATATGCACCATAACAGGAGCCACAGTGGAGACTGCGCAGTGGCACAGACAGGGCATATTTGCTCAAACAGTGTCTTATCCATAGGGGAATATAGTTGGGACAGAAATAAATTCTGCAAAGTTGTTCTATTCTGTCAGCAATACCAATCAGTGGCAGGGCTGTTAACCACCCCAGGACCCATTAAGCACTCAAGGTTATCAGGCCTCACCTCCCCCCTGAATTCAAAATTCAAGGAGCATTTCAAAAGTTGTCTCAAGAATTCGATGAATTCAAAGACAAAATCACCAAAGATTTTGACACATTGAATTTGTCACACAAGAATTTGAAGCCCACAAAGATCTGAGAAATACAATAAAATCCCTCAGATAGTGGCAGTCAGTGGCAGCCTTGCTTAGGAGACATAGATGTCCCTGTGACTCAGGCAGGTGCAAACCCCTGGAGCATCTGCTCATTGGACGGACCTGGGTCACAGCCCTGTGGGGTTACCAGTGACTGGGTGTGACAGAGGTACAAGGTGGGGAAGGAGACATCAACCATCCCAGACTAATTTATTTGCTAGATGGGTCCTTCTGACCTCACAGAGCACTGGAGCAAGTTATACTTGAGCTTCCAGAAGACCTCTGCTATCTAGTTGCCTGAGACCTTTTGAACTCTCCCACCTGAGACCAGTGCTGACTGGGACAATTGATTTGGACCTCTTGAACTGGGCCAATCACCTGAGGACTATCCAAACTGGTACTCTGAGTGTGTGGTTGTGGGAAGGTTTGATTTTCCTTTTCCAATTATTGCCTGTTGGAGGCAGGGTGACTTAATTGCTGGTGTTTCTCCACAGCTGAGACATCAACCCAGAGTAACTGATTCACTAGGGTAAGACAGAGACCAGCTGAGAATAAGACAGAGCCACTTATCCCCACCACACCAAAAAGCCCCCAGTTTCTCAGGCCATAGCACTGTACGGGTCTTTGGCAAAGCTCTAGGGGAATGGGTACAGACACCAGCCCCAGATTTTGGGCAAAAAACTGGCCAATCACTACTCCTGGAGCCCCCAACCCAACTAGTCCTTATCTGCTCATCTAGCCAAAGGGGGTACAATAATCATGGGGTGGAATCAGCAGAAAAGCCCCAGTAACATGAATAACCAGAGTAAATCAAACCCCACAAGGAAGAATTTGGCAGACACAAATGAAGATACCATTCATAAACAGATGGCTGACATGTCAGAAACCAAATTCAGAATTTGGACTGCAAATAAGAGCAATAAAATAGAGGAAAAGTTGGAATTAGAAATTCAAGGAACATTTCAAAAGTTGTCTCAAGAATTCAATGAATTCAAAGACAAAATCACCAAAGATTTTGACACATTGAATTTGTCACACAAGAATTTGAAGCCCTCAAATATCTGAGAAATACAGTAAAATTCCTCAGTGACAGAATGGAGCAAGCAGAAGAAAGGGTTTCTGACATTGAAGACAAAGCTTTCGAACACTCTCAAACTCTCAAAGAGGAAGAGAAAAGGAGACCAAAAATGGATCCTTCTCTCAGACAGCATTGGGATAATTTGAAGAAAAGCAACATTCGCCTGATAGGGATCCCTGAAGGCAACAAAGTTGCTTCACAAGGCACAGAGGCTTTTATTCATGAGATTTTGAATCAGAACTTTCCAGACATGCCAAGAGATTCTGAAATTCAGATAGCAGTTTTGGAACCCCAGCACGACTCAACCCAAATGAGATATCCCCCAGGCACATCATATTTAACTTCACTAAAGTTAATATGAAAGAGAAAATTCTGAAAGCAGCCAGACATAAGACAACCATAACCTACAAGGGGAAAAATATTAGAATAACTGCAGATCTCTCTGATCAAACCTTTCAAGCTAGAAGAAGGTGGTCATCGACTTTTAATGTCCTAAAACAAAATAACTTTCAACCCAGGATCTTGTATGCAGCTAAACTGAGTTTTATTTATGATGGAGAAATTAAATACTTTAATAACATTCACATGTTGAAGAAATTTGCCATAACTAAACCAGCTCTCCAGGATATTCTCAGACCTATTCTCCATAATGACCAGTGCAATCCTCCACCACAAAAGTAAACTCACTCAGAAATTTTTTGATCCAATTCCAACTTCCACAGTGGAGAGATCTAAAAATAGACCTGCCATTTGATCCTATGATTTCTGTACTAGGTATATATCCAGAAGACCAAAAATCACATTATAACAAAGATATTTGTACCAGAATGTTTATTGCAGCCCAATTCATAATTGCTAAGTCATGGAAGAAGCCCAAGTGCCCATCGACTCATGAATGGATTAATAAATTGTGGTACATGTACACCATGGAATATTATGCAGCCTTAAAGAAAGATGGAGACTTTACCTCTTTCATGTTTACATGGATGGAGCTGGAACACATTCTTCTTAGCAAAGTATCTCAAGAATGGATGAAAAAGTATCCAACATACTCAGCCCTACTGTGAAACTAATTTATAGCTTTCATATGAAGGCTAAAACCCAATTATAGCACAAGAATATGGGGAAAAGGGAAAGGGCGGGGAGGGGAGTGGGGGATGAGTGGAGGGAGGGTAATGGTGGGGCCACGCCTACGGTGCATCTTAGAAGGGTATAGGCGAACCTTACTAAATGCAGAATACAAATGTTTTCATACAATAACTAAGAAAATGCCGTGAAGGCTATGTTAACCAGTTTGATGAAAATATTTCAGATTGTATATGAAACCAGCACATTGTACCCCATGATTGCATTAATGTCAGCTATGATTTAATAAAATAAAGGAAAAAAAAAAGATTCTAGTTTAAATAGCCTTTTGGTAAAATGATTTTTTTTCTTCTGAGTACATGCCTAGTAATGGGACTGCAGGATCAAATGGGAGGTCTAGTTTGAGTTGCTTGAGGGTTTTCCATACTTCCTTCCAAAGAGGTTGTATCAGTTTGCAGTCCCACCAGCAGTGTAAAGGTGTCCCTGCTCCGCAGCCACGCCAGTATCTGCATGAATGCACTGTTGTAAATGCTGCTATAAAGTACAGTGGAGAAGGTTGAATATGAATGTGGGAAATAAAGATTTTTTTAATGGTTTGAGGTTATTGAATTATCTAAACCATGATATAGTCAAGTTATATTTTCAAGAGTTGAACTTCAATGCTTTGAATATATTCAGTCTGGGTCTGTAATTGTAGAAAAGAGCATATCCTCAGCTTTAACAAAAAATTTTTCTATTGTTTAAATGGAAAAGGAGGAAGAATTGTCATATGCCAAGTTATAAATGTAATTCAGAATGTCACATGAATTAATGGGATCAAAAAGAACCAGGGAAACTTCCCAATCTTGCTTTGATCTGCACTGAGTACACGGTAATAGAGTAAATAAGGAAGAGGGCTGTCTTTGGAGTGCCGAGTAACACAAGCATAGGGGTTACTTGTGAGTGGTTGAAAGTACATGGACTAGGAGTTAAGAGTTGTGGATTCTAGGGGTCGGGCACAGTGGCTCACGCCTGTAATCCCAGCACTCTGGGAGGCCGAGGCAGGAGGATTGCTTGAGCTCAAGAGTCTAAGACTAGAATGAGCGAGAGGGAGACGAGGTCTATTACTAAAAATAGAAATACTGGCTGTGTGTTATGGCAGGCTCCAATAGCCCTCGCTACTCGGGAGGCTGAGGCAGGAGGATTGCTTGAGCCCAGGAGTGTGAGGTTGCTGTGAGCTGTGGCAGCATGGCCCTCCACCCAGGGACAGAGTGAGACTCTGTCTGGGGGAGCAGGGCAGAAGACTGCCTGGAACCCCCACCTAGTTACTTCTCTATTCATCTCATCAGCTGAAACCATGTCACACGGCTGCCCTTGGCTGTGGGAAAAGCTGGGAAAGTTTTTCAGCTGAGCACATTGCTTACTCTCCCCCCTCCCCCCCCAAAAATTGGACTTATGAATGAGGAGAGAGTCACTGGATCTGGAATAGGAACCTAACAGCCTCTGTCGTATCAGCTGTGAAACGAATGAACTAAATCAGCAGTCAGCCAACCTTTTCTGAATGCACCTTCCCTGCCTTTCCCTCATTAAATCGTCACAGAACCAGATGCAAGTATTTTCTTCAACTAAATAAAAGTGTATTTTCTTTAGTTGAAGCCAACTTCAAGGCTATTTCTTCGTTCCCATCTCCCTCTTGATGATGCCATTCATTTGAAATACACTTTGTATTCATTTGTTTGGTTTGTGTTCCATTTTGGGTTTATTTTTTACCATTTATTTTTGAGACAGAGTCTCACTTTGTCACCCCTGGTACAGTGCTGTGGTGTCAGATCTCAGAGCAACCTCAAACTCTTGGCTCAAGTGATCCTCTTGTCTCAGCCTCCTGAGTAGCTGGGACTACAGGCACCTGCCACAGCTTCCCTCCCTCCCTCCTTACCTCTGTTCCTTCCTGTTGTCTGTCAAATGATACAAGTTTGCACATGTGTACCTTTCATTTCATTATCATTGGCATTAGAAAGTTGATTAGTTTACATACAGCGAGATTTACAGGTGGAAAGAAAAGTAAAACAGCTCCTAATCCTATCAGGTAATTATCAAATCTTATTAATATCTTGGGTGTCTTAAGGTCAATAGTGAGGCAGGGAATATTTTAGAATATTAAAATAATTAGAAAGCATAATATTTTAAGAATACTTTTAAATCCCTAAGTATGCATTTTAAACCAACAAACAGTTTCCACATTACCTGCAGGCTTTAAGCTTTAGAGAGTCCTAATTCCAACACACCACTGAACCCTGGAAGCTGAGTGACTTATTTTCCTGGCCAGTGAATGGCTCCATCAAACTCTCGACCTGCCCCCACCACCTCTGTGTTCTCTGCACTAGGACCAATTCCCCTCCACTCTTCTCTGGCCTCTGAAGCAATGAAGCTAAGTAGGTGCCATAAAACAGGACCCAGTGAGGGCTCTTTGCAGCAGAAAGGATGAAGAAAACTAGCAACCAGGAGGTGGGATGCTGGGCAGGGGT